>CM061067.1:108677692-108765192 GCA_030762895.1 Sophora flavescens | reverse complement strand
AATGATGAACAACTATGAAACAAACTTTGAATCAAGAAACTTGTTAAATAACATAGGCATGATTAAGGAAGAAGATTAGGATTTACCTCTTGAAGATCAATGACAAAGGAAATCCAAGAAACTTGCTTCACAAATCTACCACTAAAGGACTTATATCTTTAGGGTTTTTGAACAAATGACAATAGAAACTAAGTGGAAAGTGAGAGAAAGTATTTATAGAGATGGATGGCGCCACTTTTAGAAGGATCTAGTAGGATGAGTTGTCTTGCTAAAAGGATTGAAATGCAAATACTTCCTAGGGACCATTTTGCAAAGATTCCAAAAGTTTAAGGACTAGTTTGCAATTTGCCAATAAATTGTCACGATGACTATTTGCCATATTTAATGTGAGCTTATCTTGACTAACTTTGGGCTGATTTTTTTGTCATAGATATTTTAAGAATAATCAAGAATGTTGAAGAAGATTAAAGAATGATGTAGGATAATGTGGAAGATTGTTGAACATTCTAGAAAATTCTTGGCTCATCCAAAATTAAATGAGGGCATCCTCCAATCCCTCATGGGCTTGCGCATGGGCTTAGTAAATTTGGGCTTTGATTCATTTTGTGGGGCCCACTTAAAGATTTAAGCATTAAGCATAGCATAGGAAACTTGTATAGTTTCAAATAGGCTTTATGGAATCAATTCATGAACTAGGAAATTTTGGGCTTCATAGCCACGTCCATTAGAGATTGGGAACAAGGATTCTAGCCCAATTCACTTGAAAAAACTTAGAAACTAACTTAGGGACAAAAGGGTAATTAACAGAAAGTTCAGGGACTTAAGCGTAAAATTCATGAATTTTCAATTTATCCCTGAAAAACCTTCTAGACTTAAAAACATGATTCATCCCCTTGAATCATCTCAAAATCCTAATATAAACCCTCTATCGGCTCTTAGAAACTCCAAAATCTCCTCCGTCGTCTACCCGATTACGTGTTTCGCCCGAAAAACGTAAATTATAATTTTTTTATAAAAAAAAATCTAAAAAAAATACAGAATTTTAGAAAATAAAATAATAATCTTAAGTCTTTCGTTCACGAATTAAAATTAGGTCTTTTGAGCAGTATTATTATACTGTCAATGGAATTCGCGGTCGGATTTCACCTGACTTTCCAACCTAAATTTTAATCGTAGCTTCCTACATTCAAGTAGGATTGAGTGGTAAACTCCGTTTATTTAAAATAATTTTCTAAAGCTCAAATAAATTTATAAACATATTTTTATGTATTATTGTTATTTAAAACAGTAAAATACAGGGTGTTACATTACTACCCTACTAAAAAAAAATTCGTCCTCGAAATTACGTACCTGTAAATAAATCAGGATACTGTAACTTCATTTTGTCTTCTACTTCCCACGTTGCTTCTCCAGTCACATCATCCCAAATAACTTTGACCAATGAGATTTGTTTACCTCTGAGCTGCTTAGTCATCTTATCCGCGATTCGTACAGGTAAAGTCTCATAAGACATGTTTTCTTTTAGTTGTACTAGATCAGGTTCAATTACGTGAGATGGATCAGGAATATACTTCCTCAATTGTGAAACATGAAAGACATCATGAAGATTGGATAGAAAAGGCGGTAAAGAAATTTTATAAGCTACAGGACCTACCCGACGAAGAATTTGGTAAGGTCCAATGAATTTAGGAGTGAGTTTCCTGGATTTAATTACCCTACCAACCCCAGTCGTTGGCGTAACTCTAAAAAACACATGCTCACCTTCCTTAAACTCAAGAGGTCGTCGTCTCTTATCAGCATAACTTTTCTGTCGACTCTGAGTTGTCCGCATTTTCTCTTGGATCATTTTCACCTTTTCCGTCGTTTGTTGCACGATATCTGGTCCAACCATAAAACTCGCACCATCCTGGTACCAACATAAAGGCGTTCTGCACCGTCGACCATACAACACTTCATAGGGTGCCATTCCTATGCTCGAGTGAAAACTGTTGTTGTAAGTGAATTCTATCAGTGATAGATATTCATCCCAACTTCAAAGATTTTTCCAAAGACACAGGCTCTCAATAAATCTTCAAGAGACTGAATAGTCCTATCCGATTGTCCATCCGTTTGAGGATGATACGCAAAACTCAATCTAAGTTTCGTTCCCAACGACTCTTGCAAACTTTGCCAAAATCTTGATGTAAATCTCGGATCACGATCTGAGACAATACTCAAAGGTACTCCATGTAATCTAACAATTTCATCGATGTATAACTGAGTTAGTCTTTCCAATGAGTATTTCACATTAACTGGTAAAAAGTGGGCTGACTTAGTCAGTCGATCGACTATTACCCATATAGAGTCATACCCTTTTCGAGTCTTTGGCAAACCTGACACAAAATCCATCGCAATACCATCCCATTTCCATTCTGGAATGTCTAAGGATTGTAGCATTCCTGCTGGTCTTTGATGTTCTACTTTAACCTTCTGGCAAGTTAAACACGCAGCTACAAATTCCATTACGTCTTTCTTCATGCCATGCCACCAATACAACTTCTTTAAATCCTGATACATCTTAGTTGCTCCGGGATGCAAACTTAACTTACTCCTATAAGCTTCTTCAAGAATCAACTTCCTCATTTCAACATCATTTGGTACACAAATCCTTTCACCAAACCTTAAGATTCCATCATTTCCTTCTTTAAATTCCGACACAGCTCCCTGTCGCACTAATTCTCTTTCTCTTTGTAGGTACTGATCACTTTCTTGTTTTTCCTTAATTTGTTCCATCAGTCCACTTGAAACAGTAATCATACCTAAACACAATTTTCCTGGAAATGTCTTAATCGTCAATCGCATATCTCGGAATTGTTCCAACAACTGTTTCTCTTTAACCATCGTTACCGATATGTGCATTGATTTCCTACTTAAAGCGTCTGCTACAACATTTGCTTTTCCAGGATGATACTGTAGTTGGAAATCATAATCCTTTAGAAATTCCAACCAACGCCTCTGCCTCATGTTCAGCTCCTTCTGATCAAACAGGTATTTCAAACTTTTATGGTTACTGAAAACATTAAAAGTTGCTCCATACAAATAATGTCTCCAGATTTTTAAATCAAATACCACTGCTGCTAGCTCCAAGTCATGTGTAGGATAATTCCTTTCATGAATCTTCAATTGCCTTGAAGCATATGCCACAACTTTCCGGTCTTGCATCAATACACATCCTAACCCTTGATGTGAAGCATCACAATAAACCTCAAAAGGTTCATGAGGATCAGGTAGTATCAATACCGGTGAAGTAGTCAACCTTCGCTTTAACTCTTGAAAACTTTCTTCACATGCTTCAGTCCATACAAATGCTTGCTCCTTTCGAGTTAATTGGGTAAGGGGTCCTACTATTTTAGAAAATCCCTCAATGAATCTTCTATAGTATCCCTCTAAACTCACAAAACTATGAATCTCGGTCACCGTCTTAGGCCTTTCCCATTGTAAAACAGTCTCAACTTTCGACGGATCAACAACAATTCCTTCACTTGAGACTATGTGTCCTAAGAATTGAACTTGGTCTAACCAAAATTCACACTTTTCAGGTTTCGCGTAAAGTTGTTTCTCCTTTAAAATTTGGAGAACCACACTGAGATGTTCAGCGTGTTTTTCTTTACTGGGAGAATAGATTAGAATATCGTCGATGAAAACAACGACAAACTGATCTAAATAAGGACGAAAAATCCTATTCATGTAATCCATGAATATCGCTGGAGCATTCGTAACTCCGAACGTCATCACAAGGTACTCGTAATGTCCGTAACGTGTCCTAAACGCGGTTTTAAGAACGTCCTCCTCCTTCACGCGAATCTGATGATAACCCGAACGTAAGTCTATCTTTGAGAAAACAGCTGCCCCACGTAACTGATCCATTAAATCATCTATCCTTGGAAGTGGATACTTATTCTTAATCGTCACTTTATTCAACTGACGAAAATCTACGCATAAACGAGAAGTTCCGTCTTTCTTCTTCACTAATAAAACTGGAGCTCCCCAAGGTGATACACTGGGTCTAATGAATTCCTTTTGCATCAGTTCCACTAATTGTCCTTTTAATTCCTCAAGTTCTGATGGCGACATTCAATATGGTTCTATGGATATTGGTCCAGTGCCTGGAACCAGATCAATCGCGAACTCAATCTCCCGAACAGGTGGTAATCCCGGTACATCTTCAGGAAAAACTTCCAGAAACTCATTGACAAGGGGTATACACTGCAAGTCTAACTCACTCTTAACGTCTAAGGAAAATCATAGCATGTATCCTTGCGCTCCCTCTTTTAAAGAAGCTTTTACTTGATTAGCATTTAACAATCCAGAGATCTCATCCGTAGGAAAAACTAGGGTTTTACGAGCACAGTCAATCAAGATATGGTTAGAAGACAACCAATCCATGCCTAAAATTACATCTAACTGTATTAAAGGCAAACAGATCAGGTTAACAAGAAAATGTTTATCCTGAATAATGATAGGACAATTCAAGCAAACAGAAGTGACTAAAACTGGCTTAGCAGTAGGAGTTGAAACAATAAGATCACACAACAAGGAAGAAACAGGCAATTTCAATAGTTTCACACAATCCATCGAGATAAAAGAATGCGTTGCACCTGAATCAAATAGTACAGTTAAAAGATTACCGTTTATGTCGCACTTACCCTGTACGAGATCGTCAGAATTTGAAGCTTCAGTCCCACTCATCGTACAAACTCTCCCTTTGGCTGTCGGTTCATTTGCTTCGACGTGATTGACAGTCGATTCACGCTATGGTACCTTGCAATCCTTCATCATGTGTCCCAATTGATTACAATTATAAAAACTTACTTCCTTCCTAGGTCAAACATTTTACATGTGTCCCGGATCTCCACAGTTAAATCATCTCCTAATCTGACCTTGATTCTGATTTCTTTGACCTCCACTCCCTGATGCAGCAAAATTCGAACGGTTTTGTTGTCGATTCTGATTATTCCCTTGTTGACGGAAATAAGGCTTCCTCTGATTCTGTTTTCCTCTCCAACTCTGATTCTGGTTCTTGAAGTGAGAGGGTCCGCCAACACTCCCTCTATTATCCTTTCCCTTCCTCATTTGCTCGATCTTACGACTCATTTCCACTAGAGCTTGGAAATTTCGAAGTTGCAGAGGTAAAACGGACTCCTTAATCTCAAATCGCAATCCCGCTTCAAATCTTTCACACTTCCAGCTTTCATTCGGTTGAGCTTGAAAGAAACGGAAGTATTTAGCCAGCGATTCAAACTTCGCCGCATACTCTCCTACCGATAACTCTATCTGTTGTAGTCCCAGAAATTGTCATTCTCTCTCAATCCTTATGCTCCCTGGAAAATATTTGTCCATGAACGTAGTTCGAAAAACGTCCCAAGTAATGTCTTGATGATCAGACTCCAACAGTAGCCTAGCACCTTTCCACCAATACTCCGCATCTCCCACTAGTAGAAAAGCAACATATGTGACCCGAACATCTGCCGGCGTAACAACCAACTCGAAGATTTTCTCTAGCTCCTGGATCCACAGATCAGCCTTCTCAGGATCAGCATCCAGACCAAACTGTGAAGGATTTTGGCTTCGAAACGCAATCAAAGCCTTGCCTTCTGCAGCTTGCAGATTCTGGACATTCATTGCTGCAGTTTGATTTGCAATTGCCGTTGCCATATTCTCCATTGCTTGAGCCGCATAATCCACTCCTTCTTCATACTCCTCATTCATGTTACCACGTCCGCCAACACGACCACCTCTACGGCCTCGTCCATGACCACGTCCAGGTCCACGTCCAGCTTCTGGTTCAACAACCGGTTCCATAACTGACCTATAATTCAAAATCAGTTAAACAAACTGAAACGCAAACTTACTCATTACCACACATTACTTCTAATAAGTAATTAAAACAAGTCTAAGTCAGAGATTACACAACAAAGACATAACAGACCTATTTCCCGACATTCCCGAAAGACTCGACCAGCTCTGATACCACAAATGCGACACCCTACTCTAGGGTCATCACACTATTGCCCAAAAACGGAAATTTAATTATTAAACGCTGGTTACTTTCGGAAAATATATTTTAAACTAAACGTTTCTTTACGAAAATAGTGTTGAATTTTTTTTTTCCTTTTAAACATAGGATCATTGTAAACATACGCAATATATATATATATATATATATATATATATATATATATATATATATATATATATACACATCTCCTTTTTAAATACACATTACCTATAACAGGAGATAACAAAAGAGCCCTCATAAGCATAGGCTATTCTCCATCAAACTAAGCAAAGAAAATAAAGACATATACACATCAGCAACGAGTAGTTCAGAACCATATTAAAAAAAAAACTCATGGCTCTCTGAAGCCAGATCAAAAACTGTTAAGGCTCACTACCCCAGAACTATACCTATAGCTGGTCAAGCTACTAAAACCCATTGGGAAGATCATGATGATCAACCCCGCCTACAACTGACGAATCTGACGATGATGCCTCCGCTTCCGCTGCGTCATCAGAAGAATCCTCATTATCAACCGCAGGAGGGTGAAACTCAAGATCGTCCTCAGTGTACTCCTCCGGATCTTCCTCCCCGTCATCTAACTCCACTTCAGCAGGAGGTTCCTCAGGTCCTAATATCTGAAGAGGATGCGGTTGAGGTGGCGGATCCATCAATCCGTGCTCCTCCAAGTACTGCAGATATAGCCAAACTAGAGGTAGAGATACCTCGACCGTCTCCACGACATGAATTCTCTGCTGTGGTCCTTCCTCTATCGTGCCGATAACTTCTCTACTTGGGCCATGGTAGGTGGCGCTGAGTGCCCCGAGGTTAATCTCCCAGGCACCACCGTACTGTGCACGATCAAACATGATCGTTCGAACCCTCGATTGTACCAAAGGTATATCCGGGTTCATCTGAACATGTAAGAGTGAGAAACCAATACATGGATCTTACTCAATAACTACATACTAGCCACCACATAAGCATTTACCAAATACAAACATTTATAAACAAACAGTTTATCAGTGGGTTCAACACCCCAAACATCATCGATTTGAAAATTATGCATGACACTTCATATTCATCATCTAATTTTCGTCCTAATCTCATGAGATATCCCAACATATAATGAGTTGATCAGGCTCCATAGCCACACTGGCTATCTTGGCACACTGCCACTAGGCACGCAACCTCTTCCCATCCACACAGGCACACAAGGCCAGGCACACAGCCAAACACATTGCTAATGTCCACACTCAGGGCACCAATAGCAAGTAAGATGGGGTCTCAAATGTCCTCACTAGGCACATGAGAAAAACACAGTAAAAATTACCTTTCGCCGCTGGTAATTAATACATCGAACCGCATGCACGTCTGCCGATGCGTGCAAAACACTTTGTTTTGTTCTTTTCTTTGTGTTCAATCTTTCTTTGCCGAAGCTCAAAATGGCTTACGACTCACATAGTTTTAAAACACTTTTAAAACTTTTATTACAACACAGGACCTCACAGTCCGAGTGCTCAATCATGACACCTCTCGACCGATGCACCAGTCTTAAGTACGTGGTACTAGAAAACATCTTCAATGTTTCAATACGGTATACACCACGTATACGGTATAGGACCTCAAAGTCCAAATGACCCAGAGTCCATCACAACACAGAACCTTAGTACCCCGACGTCTCGGTTACTAAGTCCAACTGCACTTTCAACACGATTGAATTTATTTTTGATTTTCAGAAATTCTTTTCAAATTGGAAATTCATTAATAAAATCCTTAAATAGTAAAACTTAGTTTTTCACAACCCAATGAGTCACTTGAGGTTTAATTTCTTCAAAATATGCACTGCCGTTTCAAAATACTTGCCGTCTACACTTTTTCAAATTTGCCGTCAAATATTATTTTTAAGGCTTTTTAAGCCAAAACTTAGCTTCTTCCACTTAATTAATTTTTTAAAATCATGATTAACTTATTTTCACCAATTAATTTCATAAGAGAATATTTTGTAATATTCCGGAATTTCTTACATAAAAATTAGCAGTGCTAAATATTTTCACGGTTTCGCGCTCATTGTGACTCGTAATTCACTTTTTCAGAAGTAAATTATTAAAATAATAATATTTTCCAAAACTCCTTATTTTTCTCAAAATAAATTCCCTTTAATATTATATATCAATATTTTGCCGTTAAAACATTGAATATAATTTGCGAAGCTTCTTAAAGCTTTTATCCGATTAACTTAATTGGGCATTGACCATTGTCAGGCTTCTCACACATCAACCAACAGTTATATCACATATATTTCCCAAGCAGATCATGCATCATAGTAGCATAATATAATTACTGATAAACAATTAAACACAATTAAAACCACACAGATACAAATAACACAACATTAAACAACTTAAATAAATACTAACAAACAAATAATTATAAACAAACACGGGATAGCATATAGCCATCGAATAAATCCTCAGGTGTTCCCCTCTTACCTCTTAAAGACTTTCTTGTGAACTTACTGATTCCTTCGGAAGTTCGGATACCGCGTAAACGTCGTACTCACTTAACCTTCAACCATTACAATCAAATAATTACAAATCAAGAAACTAAAACATTCTAAACCCTAATACATAGTCACGGCCTCTAGGGTTTTTGAATGACTAAAATTTCTAATCATGATTAAGTCATGGATTAATGATCCTTGATCAACTTAAATCATAGATTAGTGACTAAACAACTAACTTTGAAACTCAAAACTTCCTAACTCTTTTATACAAGGATTCGGCCTCAATATGTTTATAGGACTAGGGTTCTTAGTTTAATAAACCAACTTAGATTTAGTAAGCATACATACTAATAGCTTGATTAATAAGACCATTAATGAAAACTATGAACAAAAACTCATCAAATCTCACCCACTTAGGGTTCGGCCAACATAGATATTTTTGAGTAAAATTTTCATTTTAAGAAACTAACATGGATTAGAGTGTGTAGACATACATGCCATATAGAATACATGATCATACATGACAACACATGAACAAAACTCTACCAAACCTACTTTGATAGACTCGGCCAAGGCTAGATTTTTAGGAAAGAAATTTTTGATTACATCATGCTCTTGGATTTAGATAATATGCATGATATCAAGAAGATAGAAAGTAGTTTCATCATCATGTGATTTTTCTAGAATTTATTATGACTTTTCAAAGTTCAAGACTTAGAATCTTGAAAATGATGAACAACTATGAAACAAACTTTGAATCAAGAAACTTGTTAAATAACATAGGCATGATTAAGGAAGAAGATTAGGATTTACCTCTTGAAGATCAATGACAAAGGAAATCCAAGAAACTTGCTTCACAAATCTATCACTAAAAGACTTATATCTTTAGGGTTTTTGAACAAATGACAATAGAAACTAAGTGAAAAGTCAGAGAAAGTATTTATAGAGATGGGTGGCGCCACTTTTAGAAGGATCTAGTAGGATGAGTTGTCTTGCTAAAAGGATTGAAATGCAAATACTTCCTAGGGACCATTTTGCAAAGATTCCAAAAGTTTAAGGACTAGTTTGCAATTTGCCAATAAATTGTCACGATGACTATTTGCCATATTTAATGTGAGCTTATCTTGACTAACTTTGGGCTGATTTTTTTGTCATAGATATTTTAAGAAGAATCAAGAATGTTGAAGAAGATTAAAGAATGATGTAGGATAATGTGGAAGATTGTTGAACATTCTAGAAAATTCTTGGCTCATCCAAAATTAAATGAGGGCAGCCTCCAATCCCTCATGGGCTTGCGCATGGGCTTAGTAAATTTGGGCTTTGATTCATTTTTGTGGGGCCCACTTAAAGATTTAAGCATTAAGCATAGCATAGGAAACTTGTATAGTTTCAAATAGGCTTTATGGAATCAATTCATGAACTAGGAAATTTTGGGCTTCATAGCCACGTCCATTAGAGATTGGGAACAAGGATTCTAGCCCAATTCACTTGAAAAATCTTAGAAACTAACTTAGGGACAAAAGGGTAATTAAGAGAAAGTTCAGGGACTTAAGCGTAAAATTCATGAATTTTCACTTTAACCCTGAAAAACCTTCTAGACTTAAAAACATGATTCATCCCCTTGAATCATCTCAAAATCCTAATATAAACCCTCTATCGTCTCTTAGAAACTCCAAAATCCCCTCCGTCGTCTACCCGATTACGTGTTTCGCCCGAAAAACGTAAATTATAAATTTTTTATAAAAAAAATTCTAAAAAAAATACAGAATTGTAGAAAATAAAATAATAATCTTAAGTCTTTCGTTCACGAATTAAAATTAGGTCTTTTGAGCAGTATTATTATACTGTCAATGGAATTCGCGGCTGGGTTTCGCCTGACTTTCCAACCTAAATTGTAATCGTAGCTTCCTACATTCAAGTAGGATTGAGTGGTAAACTCCGTTTATTTAAAATAATTTTCTAAAACTCAAATAAATTTATAAACATATTTTTATGTATCACTGTTATTTAAAACAGTAAAATACAGGGTATTACAGTAGGAGTTTGTTTGGAACTTTGTTGTTTTTGCAGAACAAGTACACTCATGTTTTGGGATTGGTTTGAGAAGCTTCGTGAATATAGTTGTTAAAAAAATTAAATAGTAGTTCTGAAGAAGTTATTACCATGGTATATGAAGAGCTTAAATGTGTGTCCTTGGAGTTCTATCAGAAGGAGATTTTGTTATTTTTTTTTAGACTGCCAAATGCTTTGGAGATGAATAAGAAATATGCTACCTAAAATGTAAAGTAAAGCAACTAAATCCATAGTAGTTTACTAAAGGCAAATAGCTCTCTTCTCTAGAACAACAGTATTAGCAAGAGTTGTTATCTTGCCATTTATGTTTTTGAAAAGTCACGGGCAATAAACATGTTAGTTAATGTATTTGTAATTTCATATAATGCTTCCTGTTTGCTTTTGAAGTGTCTGTAATGCTTGCACAAACTTTTGAAGTGTCATTGTCTTTTCATATTTGTAGCAATGAGAAGCAATTATCCATCATCTTCACTAAATATAATCAACTTGAGACTTGATAGTGAGTACTGACAACTGAATTATAGATTATCTTTGCATATTATAATTCTCTTGAGTCTTGAGCACTATTATTAGAAAGATTTCAACTTTATAATTGCAGGTTGCATCTTGGTAGCTAAGCACATATTATCTATTACTCGGTCTATCTCTCTACAATTCCATATCTTCTTTAATCAAGTATGCAGTTAAGTTTTAACATAAACTGGAAATTCATGGATGGAAACATCTTCAATCACTTATTGTGGAAAAGTCGCTTTTATGTTTTGAGAAAGGAGGGCATGTCCTTCATCAGTATGTGAGTCTAGAGAAAATGATGAGTAGGGGTGCATGGTTCTCCAAAATGGGGTTTTGAGTTTTCTTTAGTACATAGGAAAGATTGCTAGACAAATACATTGAAACATTAATATATTGAATGGGAGCGGTGTGGTGAGGTATTGAATGGGGCATTTTAGTCAAGTGAAATTAGATGAACCTTGATAGTAATCACATGTTGGATAATAAGTAAGGATTTCACACGTATTTCATTTCTTTGCTGCAAAGTTGTTTGGGGTGTTGATAGCAGAGTATGTTAAAAGCACCTAAATTACCATTTTCACTTTAAATTGGTTGAGAGAAATGAATGTCATTTACTAAAGTTCTTCAAGATTGCTATCATTCTGAACCATAACTTAATTAAATGGTTATGCAATATTGTAGTACCTTTTGAAGACAACGTTTTGGCTACCCTCTCTGATGCTCCTTATATGGGTTATGCTTTCTACAATTCAAACGAAGTAATGAATGATTACTTTACCTCCTGATTAACTTTACCTCTGTTTTGGTCAATTGATCATTAATCTCATTCTACTAGATACTAGAATATATTTTACAGGATCCTAACAATGTTCGAAAGTTACTCATCGAAAATTACTATTTATCTTCATGCTAAGCCTATGTTGTTTTGCATTTTCTTCATACTAATCACCGGAAATTACTAATTATCTTCATCCTGACAATGTTTTGCATATCATAATACATATTTATTCCATTTTTTTCTTTCTTGATTTCTTCACTTTCACAGTTTCTGAGGCCATGTTTGTTGATCTTGGACATTTCAATCAACGGTTTCAAGTTCACTTCTATGATTTTGGTCTATCTTTCAAATTTATGCTTCCTTTTCAGCCAGTGACCATCCTTATCTTCTTCTAAATTTTGGCAACAAGTAGCTTTTCTATTCACAAAACGGAGTTGAAGCTGCTGTCATAGAATTGCAAAGCCTATTAGCTGTTTTCTGTATATTTTGGTATTTTCTTCTGTCTTTAAATGGTAACACAGCTTGCATATTTTCACTGTGAATTGACCCATGCTTGACACATTTTCATGCTCAGTTTGCATAACATTGTCATTCCAAAAAAAAAAAAGGATTCCATTTGTCATATCATGTCTTTCTCTTTCTTCAAATATGAAAAATACATCCTTTCCTCTTTAGGATATGCAGGAAAATATTAAAATTTCTTTAGTAGATATTTTATCTTCAAATTATTTTATTTTGTTGCATAACTCTTCAATTTAATCACATAAAAAATAAATAAATATAACTTATCCTATCTTAACAGGTTTGGTTGATGTTGATGTCTTGAGTTAAGAGTATGTTCTATGTTATTTTAATTATTTTTATGTCGTATGATAGAAAGAAAAAGACATTCTTTTACTACTCAGTGATTTTAATGGGGTGCAAATGTTCTGGAAAATCCGGTTCTGTTTTAGTTGCCTAGAATTGCCTACAAAATTATGTTGAATTTCGATAAGGTTTGATATGTCAAAAAAAATCTAGAAGGGAGAAAGTGCAGAATGTAGGTTGCTGGGAAATAAGGATAATAAAGTGTTTTAATGCTTATATTGAGCTTCTTCCTATCGATTCTTCAAGGTGAGTTTTCTGCTCTTGCTTCCTCACCCTATGCTTGACTGGATGAATGATCAATGCTGCTCCCTCTTCCACTTCCTCCAAGGTTGCATATCAGTAATGGAAACCCACTTACCTAGGCACGATTTATCCTTTTATGTTCCAAAATATACTTTTTTATAGAACTTTGTCCTTTACTAAAATTTATTTCATTCTCTCCATAGCTTCATGAATGATTTTTTTCCCCATTTTCTCATCTTTCTTATTTTTCCAGATGTGCACAACTTAATAAGTGACTATGGCTAAGTCCAATAAATTGCTTCTGCTTATGGTTGCTCCATCTTTAAGATATTGCTTCTTACTTTTCTTGCTTATCAATTCTCAATTGTCTCTTCTAATTAAACCTTGCAATTACATTATATAGGGAGGTGCTAAAAGGGAACAAGGCTTACTTTTCTTGGTTGTAGTCCTGAGATTAATGGTTGCATAAAGGTAGTTTTAGTTTAATTAGAAGAGACAGCGATGAAGTAACTGACTCGAATTGGAGAGTTGAACCTCAAATTCTATTTACTTACTTCTGTGCAAGGGAATTTTTGCAAGGTAAGAATCATAGCAACTACTTTAGGTGTATGGTTTTTAGATGAAGGTTCATGTATCCAAAAGACCATGCTTGGGGTTTATTAATAAAGGGTTTGTTGGTGTGGGACATGTTATTGTTAGCTAATACATAATCATGACCTTCCTTCAATCTCAGTTGAATGTGAATATGATCTGAACTTCAACATGAACGTTGAGTGCTAAAATTAGTGCTGCTTTTATATTTAGTTTTGTGCTTTGAAAGACTGCCCATGTGATGTACTAAAATAGCTAATAGTCTATGATTGAAAGTGGATGCTGATTTGAGGTCATTTTTGCAGAGACCACAATGAACAAGAAATCAAATGCTTAGATTCTTATTTAACTCCACTTGAGAAAGTTCAACTTGCAATAGAGTTCTTACCTACACATTCAGAAAATGGCACTAAGTGGAACAAAGCTCTCATTCTGTCGCTGGATAATAATGGATTATTGCAGAGCCTATAGCTGAGGGGACATAACTCCAACCATGGTGTCACTTTGATATTCCTTCAAAATGTTCTTATCCTTTCATTAATGTGTTAACTCATCGATACCAATTTACATGAAATTCCATTACTGTGATATGCTTATAATTTCTCTTGAGCATGGGAAGATATGCTTATGATATGCATATAATTTCTCTTATGATATGCATATTATTTCTCTTAAAAGTTATGCTTATGATATGCATATAATTTCTTCGTGCTTTATAAATGAGTTAATTTTGGTATATAATTTACTTTATACAATTATTTTCTAGGTAAAAAATAAACTGATTAATTTTCAATTATACTTTAAAAAAAGAATTATAGGAACCAACGCAGCGTGACCCGTGTGAATGCACGGGTATAGGCTAGTTCTATCAAAATACCAAAGCCAAAAATTAAACAAAAACAAGTAACCCCGTGTCTTCAATGTTATCAACTTTCTTGTGGGTGTCATGTCCTCCTTGAGATGTGTGGAGAAAGATGCCGCCACGTTTATGGATATCATTAACCCCTTTAGGTGTCTGGATAAAACATGTATAAGATAAAATAAAATAAAATAGAGAGACATCAATATTGATGAAAGAAAATCATCCTTAAACAAAGGAAACCGAGAAGGTTGTGTCACTTACATTTTGTGCAACCACATCTTCTCGGCTCACAACTTATCCTTAATTAAAAATTTTCACATTTAAATAATTAGAAGAAACAAAAAGTTCGGAACTACAAGAAACCAGTAAATATAAGCTTTTATCATCTTGTTATTTAACTAGTCTCTCTCTCAACCTTCCTTCTACTCTTCTTTTCCTTCTTCTTCATCCACCGGAAGAGGTGGTTTTAGGCCATTTTTGATTTGGAATCACCTATCTACATCGTTTTTTCTCTCCTTTTATCTAAATAAGTGGTTTTTCCACATAGATCTGGTTTTTTTTTCGTGTTTTTTCGTGTTTTCGTCGTCTGTGTGCGATGGTGTTTTGTTTATTGTCTTGTTGCGGCATCGTTCGGCTTCCCGTCTTGTTGCGGTGTTCGTTTGGTTCAGATTGGCGGATCAACTTCGATCCATTACAGATTCAATCAAGATTTGAGTCAACGTTACAGATCCGGAGACATGAGTATTTCGGTCACTTTGATTTTGTCCCATTTGTAGGCATTTTACCGTGTTATGCTATTAACCTGGATGTTATGAGTTTGTTCGCAGATTCATCCTTTTCGATTTTTAGCGATGTTGAATTTATGTTGTTTTCGATGTATTTTACCAATTTGAATGAATGAATAATTTTTTTTGTAAAAAACGAAAAGTAAATATAAGCTTTAAAGTTACATTGCAAAATCATTATAACATATTGCAAAGAGGTAATTTCACTTGACAATTGAATAAGCTTGGCTCCTTTGCCGTGGGTTTGGATATGACTGCAAAAAAGGAATTAATGTATTAATTATCATAAATCACCTAAATGGTTAGAAGCTGTAAAGAAAATGAACATCTATATATGTTTTGACAGAGCAAATTATTATGCAAAGGAAGACAAGTACGAATACAAATCTGCTGTCCCGAAAAATGGTATCTCGATGTCCCTTATCAATCAAAAGTTGAGAACGTGTATAAGTATGAGAATGTGTATAAGTATTAATAAGTTAAGATTTTATTTTATTAAGTGACAAATTATAATTGATGAGGGACAGATAATGTGACAGGAAAGTGAGATAGATGATCTCCATTCGACAAGTACATATTCGGAGGGCAAATAATCTGCTTAAAATAACTAAAACAACAGAACAAAGGAAACCATACACGGTGCATTGAAAGAGCCCTTCATTCCCTTTCCAAATCAACAAAAACTGTTTAGATCCCTCATTAATGTGCTCATCCTCAATTTGGTCGCTCACAAATTAATTTTTGATATGTAGTCCCTCGCTAATCATAATGTACACCAATTTAGTCCTTTTGCAATCAAAATTTTACCTCAAATTCACATCATAAGGGACTAATTGATGCAAATTTTGACAAGTGAGGAACTAAATTGCAAATTTGATCTGTGAAGATATTAGTGACATATTAGTGAAGGATTAAAATAGGGTTTTTGTGCCTGATCCATAAGAGAAAGCCCCAAGAGGAGACTATATGCTGACTAACTTCTTTATATATATATATAATTTAGGGTGAGGAGCATATGCTGACTAACTTCAACATTACAAATCAACCAAAGACACCATAACCATGTAAAAACTGTATATATCCACAGGATCTTAAAATCCTTTCTTGAAGCAAAAATGTCAAACATAAATCGACAAAAGTTGCACCCAAAAGGCCAAAAAATAAAACACACACTAGTAATCTGTAAGTAATTAATTAAAGGGAAATTCTACCGTACCTCAATAAATTTGACTGTTTTGGTACTGTTATATTTCTGACCAATAGTTATATAGTGTTTCATTTAATAAGGTCAAAACACCCCAGCACATATTTGACTGAAAGTTTCAGAATTTGCACTTTAGTGTCAGTAAATTTTTCCGATCTTCTTCATTTTTAATAACGTTCATTTAAAAAGTTAAAAAAAATGTTTTATGTTTTTTTATGCTTGTCTTCAACCTTCGTCCCTCCTCACTCTGTTGGCTCCCTTCTGTGCTTCTAACCAGCTATGTCCATCCACTGGAACACCTCGAGAGATCCCATTCATTGGACAAAACGTATAGGGGTGTTGAAAGTTGTGCCTCTGTCATTGTTGGAGACAAATAAAACTCACACACTTTAGTCACTCACGATGATGCAGAGACCAGAAAGAGAATAGAAAGAATGAATTGCACTGAATAATATGCACTAAATTTCTTATTGAATGAATGAATACAAGCACTTCTTTTATAGTGCTATTACACTAACTAACTCCTATCACATAGTCACTTACATAACTACTTTAAAACTAACTAACTGACTTATTATGAATTACAATTAACTCTACATTTAACACTAATTTGGATTACATTTAACACTCCCCCATAATCCAAATTCACAAAGATACAATTCTTATATCCTTCCTCAACTTCTCAAATCGATCAACTCTCAGGGCTTTAGTTAAGATATCAGCAGTTTGCATCTCAGTTGGGCAATACACCAATTCAAGCTTCTCTTTATTCACCTTGTCCCTTAGAAAATGGAATCGTGTCTCTATATGTTTGACTTCCATGTGACACTGGATTTTTGGCTAGATTAATGGCTGACTTGTTGTCAACCATCAGTTGAACAGGCTTGCACACTTCGACAGACAGTTCCTTTAGCAAGGATTCTAACCAAATGGCTTGACATGCTGCATGAGAGCCTGTAACATACTCTGCTTCACATGATGATAAGGCAATCACAGGCTGCTTCTTTGAGCACCAAGAGATTGGTGCATCAAGTAACTTGAAGACATAGCCTGATGTGCTCCTTCTGTCAACTCTATCCCCACACACCAATCTGAGTCAGAATAGCCTATCAGCATATTCTGTTTCTGCTTTACTTCATTAGGGAATAGCACTCTATACTCCAAAGTTCCCTTTTAGATATCTCATGATCCTCTTTGCAGCAACTAAATGAGATTTTCGAGGATCATCCATAAACTTGCTTATTAAGCCTACTCCAAAACAAATGTCAGGTCTAATATTGCAGATATATCTCAAAGAGCCAACTATCTGCTTGAACAAAGTGTCATCCACTGCTTCTTCTTCACTGTTTCTTTCAAGTTTCACATTCACCTCAACAGGTGTAACTGCTGCATTGCACTCAATCATATTAAATTTCCTCAGCACTTCAGTCACATACTTTCTTTGATGCAGTACAATACCTGCAGGAGTCTTGAGAAACTCCATGCCTAGGAAGTATGTCAACCTCCCTAGATCAGTCATTTCAAACTCAGCTTTCACGACCTGTTTAAACTCTTCTATTTCTTTAGCATTGGAACCAGTGACTAAGAGATCATCCACATAAAGGCAGATCAGTAACTGAGATGCTCCTCCCTCTTGCACCTTCACATACACACCATGTTCTACTTGACACTTGCAGAACCGATGTTGTAGGAGAAAGGAGTCAATCCTCCTATTCCAGGCCCTGGGAGCCTGCTTAAGGCCATAAAGAGCCTTTTTCAATCTGAATACCTTGTCTTCTCTCCCTGCCAACTCAAATCCTGTTGGTTGAGTGACATACACTTCTTCCTCCAATGGTCCATCGAGGAAGGCAGACTTGACATCAAGCGGAAACATTAGCCATCCTCTTGCACGCTAGAGCCACAACCAATCTAATGGTCTCTATCCGTGCCACCGGTGCAAATACTTCTGAGTAGTCTATCCCTTCCTTCTGCAAGAAGCCCTTTGCAACTAATCTGGCCTTATGCTTTACAATGGACCCATCTGGATTTAGTTTCACCTTAAACACCCACTTCACTGCAATTGGATGCTTGTTTGAAGGTAGATCGGTCAATTCCCAAGTCTGATTTTTCTCAATTGACTTTAGTTCTTCCGCCATAGCTTCTCTTCATGCCTTCTTTCTCACTGCCTCATCATAATTCAATGGTTCAGCATCAACTAACAAGGCAATGTCTACAAGGTCACCATCATGAGTTATTGCATTGTCTGTGAATAACTCATAATCAGTGAACCTAGTAGGTGGATGTCTCTCCCTCTGAGATCTCAGTGACTGAGACCTTAGTGACTGACACTGATCTGCACCAGTGTTCACATCTACACTTTCTTGATTCATCTCCTCTTCTAGGATTGGAAAAGACAACTGCTTGAGACTACTGGTGTTGCTCTTCCAATCCCAGAATTCTGGTTCATCTACTACTACATCTCTGCTTATCTCAACCTTTTGATTCACTGGATCAGACAACCTGTATGCACCTGTAGGATGATATCCTACTAGAATCATAGGTGCACACTTATCTTGTAGCTTCTTTCTCTTCTGATCAGGAACATGCTTGAAGCATAGGCTTCCAAAAACTCTAAGATGCTTCACTGTTGGCTTTCTCACTGTCCACACAGCTTCTGGAACCTGATGCTTCAGTCTCTTGGTAGGACACTTGTTCAACACATACACTGTTGTGGATACAACTTCACCCCAGAATGATTGTGGCAAGGTTTTCTCTTTCAACATGCTCCTAGCCATGTCAAGTACTGTTCTGTTCCTCATCTCTGCTAGGCCATCATGCTGTGGAGTGTATGGTGCTGTGATCTCATGTTGAATGTCATGCTGCATACAATATGCTTCAAATTCACAGGAAGTATACTCTCCCCCACCACCTGTCCCGAGTATTTTAATACACTTCCCACTTTGTTTTTCAACCAGCACCCTAAACCTTTTAAACAACTCAAGTGCTTCTCCTTTTGTGTTAGTCAAGTATAGCCACATCATTCTACTAAATTCATCAACAAATGAAATGAAATACTTGTTACCTCCCAATGAAGCTACTTCAAATGGCCCACAGTTGTCAGAATGCACCACTTCCAACAGATCAGCAGCTCTCATTGGAAGATGGGATTTGAATGACTTTCTAGGTTGCTTCCCAGCCAAGCAAACTTCACACACCTTCTCTGGTACACAGGTCATAGGAAGTCCAGCCACCATTTACTTGGAACCAAGCTGATTGAGACTTTTAAAATTGAGGTGGCCATACCTAGAATGCCAATGCCAACATTCTTCAACAGATTCAGTAGCTTTCAGACACTGAACTTAAGCAGCTTTTATGTTAATTTGGAAGGTCCTATTTTTTGAGAGAGGAGCCTTCAAAATCAACTTCTTTGCAGGATCAAACATTCCCGTAGCATCTTGCTTCATAGCTACTGTGAACCCTTTCTCTACTAGTTGGACAATACTTAGCAAGTTACACTTCATGTCAGGAACATAGAGCACATTCTCTATCAATGTTGTTTTCCCATCTCTCATCTTGATCACAATGTTGCCAATTCCTTCTGCACACAGTGTCCTATCATCAGCAAAACGAACTTCACTCTTTCTTGTTGTATCAAGATCACACAACCATTATTTATGACTAGTCATGTGATTTGAACAGCCTGTGTCCAAATACCACAACTCAGATTGAAGGTGATCTTCACTGGTTGTCACCATCAACAAGACAGCATCACAGTCTGAATCCTCTTCTTGAACTACATGTGCTTCATCATCATCACTTTCTTTCTTCTGTTTACCTTTGCCATGCCAACATTCATCAGCAAAATGTCCCCATTTCTTACAATTATACAATGTATCTTCCTCTTATCAAACTTTCTATGCCCTCCTTTACTCCTTGCAGACCCTCCTCCTCTTCTATTTGAGGATTCAGGTTTGTCACCATCAGTCTTTGATCTTTCTTGATTAGAAGACCAACTACCTTTGGTGAATTTCCTATCACATAGTCAGTTACAGTAACTACTTTAAAACTAACTGACTGACTTGTTATGAATTACAATTAACTCTACATTTAACACTAATTTGGATTACATTTAACAGTCATGAGATTCTTCGTCGGACCATTGGCAAATCGTCGCCCGCTTTGAAATATATATATATATATATATATATATATATATATTTCAACTTTTAGGGTGCGAAATAAACCAAAACATGAAGATAACAAGGGTAAAACAAAGCCACGCACTGGTTCAAATTTTCATGGTGGTGATGCTCCTCTACTTGCTTCGAAATCCCCCTTGCTTTCGGAGCTACCACAGAAAAAGGTGGTAGCTTTGGGCTCCTCGGTGACGCATTGCCTGTGCCACTGTTGCTACTAGTAGAAGAACCAAAAGACCCACTTATAACTCGACCCGAAGGTGAAAAAGTTTACACCTTGAGCTTCATAAAGCGGCGAAGCATGCTTGGGTTGTGGGGAAATCAAAAAGGTTTAGGAGGAAGTGGAAGCTGGGAAAGTTAGTAACTTTGCAATGTTCAAGGAGAAGAAGAAGGGTTCTGTTAGGAAGAGAATGAAGGGTTCTAGAACAAGGGGAGAAGGGTTCTTTCTATTTTGGTGGATATCATATCATGGATCACCTCCTATTATCTCTTTCTTTTTATAATCATAGAAACATGAAAAATGGCACTGCCAGTTTGCCACCATCACGAGATTTTCATTTCCACAGTTCTTTTTTCATGTGCTGGACCGCTGGAGCCTGGATGAAATAACCTTTGTCACCAACTACTTCTACCTACACCAATACTATTGGCATGGGCGTGTCCAAAAATATAAAATAAAAAAAAATCCCACTTTCACAGAAATTTTGAAAAATGAAAATATTGAAAATATGGTGTTTCAAATTCCTCATAAGCAATGACCTCTAGTCCTCCGCCTCCTCAACCACCGTCGGACTAGCTGCCAGAACCAGACCATGCTTCAGCGCGATGGTGATGGTAGATAAAGCTGCTTCGACCAAGTCTTGTGAGAATTCTTGCAAGGAATCTTTTATTGAAAATGGTTAAATCAAACACATTTTCAATATTTTCAAAATCTGGAAATATAAATCAAAAAGTAAAAATAAACATGTTTTCAATTTTTTAAAAAATTTAAAAATAAAAACAATTTTCATAAAATGAAAATAGTAAATGAAAATACAAATCAAACACATCCTATATCTACGGTTTGAGAATCTTTCTACTTTCAATGCTTCACTTATGTTGTCTTTAAACTTTTTACAAGTGACGTTAAAACTCATTTTGAGTGTGGTGTTAGTGAGAGAAAAGAACATGTTCTAGAAAATGAAAAAAAAGATGTGTTGGCATTATTTAATTGGTTGTATTTATATATGAAGTATTGGATTTGTGCTTATAGAAGACTTTCTCACCGCTTCAAAAAAAAAAAAAGACTTTCTCGCAATAATAAACAGAAATTTTAGTTAAAAATTAAATAAGAAAAACTGGTTATAACTAGTAAAAATGGGAGGACTAATCCTCAACCTCCCAAATGAAGGAATGTAGCCGAGCCAATTGGATGGGTCTTGTGGGTGAGCCCGTGTGATACAACGGGTCTTTTTGGTGTGTTTAGGCACCCAATTATTGTCTCGGAATGTTTATTTCCAAAACAATCCAAAAGGAAATCGAAAATCAAACAAAATCGATGTTTGTTAGATATTTTTTTACCTTATTTTATGAAAACCAATCTAATCCAATTGTTTTTATATTTTTTTTTTAATTTGAACCAAACTGAACTGAACCACATATATAAAATTTAATATATATTTATTCTACTTTTTACACTATTGCTTTTTTATTTATTGATTTTTCCTAATAACGATTATTAGTTTGATATGATATAATACTATTTTTAATGTTCCAAACATATAAAATACTCGTTAGCACGTTACATTTTAAATTTTAGTATGTTATATGCTACTTCTATTAATTTTATTTAGACTTATTTTTAGTTATTATATTGATAAAAACCGAATCATCCAATTCAATTCAAATCATTTTTAATCAGATTGGATTGACTCATATGATCTAGGAATCAATTCAATCTAAACTGAATTTGGCAACTTTTCAAATGACTTTCTGGCTTGATCCAAAATGAACACCACTACTTTTGCATAAATACACTCATAGTTGTTTCTCAAATTATATTTCACTAAATTAATGCGATGCTGGGTTTGATCACTAGATTTATATGTATAGAAAAAACACTATTAGTAAGGATCCTCATTTAACTACCTAACAATGCATGAGAGATTAGTCAGTTACTTATCGAATGAGGTGATACTCTGAAAACCAAAAAAATTGATGTGGTGCACCATTACAGCTACATATCGCTCAACTTAAATTTCACAAATGCATTACAAAATGTTCACTGAGCCAAGCTCCCCAATAACATTGCTATGCTCAATTGCCTCTCCTGAAATTGCTTGATCAAGATACCCTCCATGTAGAATAGGAGGCACTGTCATGCAAATTGAATTTACAACTATAGGATTTCATATGACCTTAAATCTCAGACTACTATCCACCAGATGCATGAAGATACAGAGGGTTGCTCAAATTTACATAATTTTATGTTTCCTTCCCTTATTAGCATCAATCATCTGAGCTGTATTCACTAGATTCTTGCAATAAGGGCACAGCAGCACAGCAGAATGACTCCTTGTCCTTAAGGAGTAGACAACTGCCATCTAGATTCCATTTCAGGTCTGTTATAGTAAATTGTGGTAGAGGAACATGAACACAATAGGCACCAGACGGGGTCCACATATATAAGTGTGTGCTTCCGGTGCAAAGAACAAGGCGTGCGCATGTCGGATCCCACACTGCTGCTCTGATAGGGTCCTTCTGCACTAAGATTGTAGCAAGCTCGAGATGTCGAATATCCCAGATCCATAGTACTGTAGGCATGCTATCATTTCGAGTACATATGTATTGGCTATCATTGCTCCATGACAAAATACCTGCAATAAAAATGTGTTTAGTCATGTGGGAAACTTCTTCAGTTAGTACCTTCCAAGAGTCATCATGCAAAGCCAGCAACAAAAAACTTCAATAATTCAGAGACAATCTAGATGGTTTGATTGGTTGAGTAAATTACATTTGAAAAGAAACTGATATTAAGTACATAACCATCAAGATAATAGTCTGTAGAAAGTAGAAACCAAAGTATCATCAATGAAGGAATGTGAAGAACTAGTGATGCAAACAATCCAAAGAAAATAACTTGCTAGTCTTACCTGCAGAGAAACAAAGATGAAGTAGTTTCTAGTTTATAATTTTGAGATGGATGAAGATTCTGAATGTTAAAATCCCCGGGAAAATATCAAATTAGAAATCTTAGGTGAGTAGGTTACAGATCATGTAGATGCCACTGCCTCGAGACCACTTGACATTACAGGGAAAAGGTAGAAAAGAGAGGAGAGAAACTGGATAATATAATGATCATGTGACACTCTTAACAATAACCAATGGAGATTACAAGATATTTACTAAAATATGAAAAGCTGCATTTCCATAGTACCAGTCACTTGATTACTTTGCAACCTGATTTACTTTGGTCCTTAGGAAAGGAACCACTAGTTCATGCAACTACCTTTGGAATTTTGGCCATGGTTTTGTTTTATGCTACTAGTAAGGCAACCCAAAATTCATGAGACTGAAAAACTATATCAACATCAAATAATTCAATTTTTTCCCTATTTAGTGCACAAAAAATGGAAACCCTAACCTCTGCCTCTAAGTGAGCATTAAATTATATAACAAGAAAGCTCATAATTTGTGGAATCAGAAAATTACAGAAGCAAAGCATAGCTTACCAATTCCTTGTTTGGGGTTAGGTTTGTCAGCAGGAGGCTTCTGGAATGGCAAATTGATAGGAACTTCTGTAACCTCATACCTGACTCTAAAGGGTTCTTCTGGAGCATCTGCTTGGAGAAAGAAAATTAAGGGGGAAAAAGGAATGTGAGGAAGAAAATAATCAAAGAAAACATCCAATAGCCAATGGAATGATCAAGAAACTGACTTCTGCTGGTTCCTACAGCAATTATGTTTACCATCATTTCCTTGGGAAAAATCATCGCTCAAACATAGTTCAGACATATCAAGTTGTAGTGGCTCATCTACTTCCTGCAATTTCATGGACGTAGTAAATTAATTTCTCATGAACTGTAAAATCGTCTACATGAATTTTATCCCCAAAAAACCATGATCAACATGAAAAGTGGCAAAAAGGAATACCTTGAAAACAGCAGCATAACAAGGGCCACGGACTGTATTTGGGTGCATAAACTCAGCAAATGTCTTCCAAGTTAGGTGATTCAAGACCCGCAGCGTCTGGTCATAACTACCAACTGCTAGAAACTGACCACAAGGAGACCATGACACACTTTTAACCCCTAATCCACTTTCATACGCTTGATACTTGAAAAGGCACCTTCCGTCTGGAGAATAGATTAGAACCTATATCAAACAAGCAAGGATGAAGTTGATCAGTGTTAGATATGCTTTGGAAGTGTTCATTGGCCTCCATGGTTTGGACTCATTTGGTTACCCCTTCGAAGAGGAGCAATTACTTTGCAGGGAACCTTCAACAATGGGTCGTAATGAAGCTTAAGCAAGACTTTCGGCAGAATTCTCGGTATGTTGGCCTTCTGTTTTGGCCAATACTTGTTTTATGGCAGTGGCGTAACCAGTAAACATTTGGTGATCATTTTGATCGCCCTTCGAGACCTGTGCATCTTGTCATGCAGCATTTGGAGTGATTTAAGCAAGCTAGGGAGGTAGGCTTGGTGTGGTGTAGTAGACCTACTGAAACAGTTCGTGTTAGGTGACTGCCACCACCAATGGAATGAGTGAGAGTCAACTCTGATGGGGCATTTGTGGGGGATACCGGAAGGGCGGTGTGCGGTGGTCTTGTATGTGAAAGTGATGGTCAGTGGCTGCGTGAATTCTAAAAGGGTTTGAGGAGGACTACCGCATATATGTCTGAATTATGGGGTGCATATGAGGGGTTGAAGTTGACCTGGATGCTGGGGTACACCAAGGTTGAACTTCATATGGACTTAGAAATTGCTGTCAAGTAGTTAACAGTATAGTTGGTAGAAAGGTTGGTAGCTGTTATAGAAGGAGTCTTGTCAAAGCAATTTCACGCCTTCTGGAAGCTGATGGGAAGCCATATGTGTGCAGATGCTTTAGCGAATCTGGGTTGTTTTAATCAGTGTCAATTTGCGGAGTTAGAGCATGTTCTAGTGCAGTTGTCTCAATTGCTTCTAGCTGATGTAATGGGAGTTTTTACTCCCCGCATTGTTTATTTGTACTTTCATTCTTTGGGCTTAGGCCTCATTTATTCACCCAAAAAAAAATTAAGCTTTTTGGCAAATGCAAATACCAAATACATCATAACTTATGGATCCTTATTTGCCTACTCTCACGGCCATGACTTTTTCTAATGCAAAAAGCGGGACCATGAATCACCTGAGCATAGCCCATAGGGCACGTATGCTCATTCATGAACTGTGATTGTGAAAGAGATGAATACAAACCAAAGCATATACTCCCTCCGGTCCATATTATACGCAAAAATTTAATAAAACACACATATTAAGGTGGTTAGTTAATCTCGTTTAAAAGAGTCATTGGGAATTAAAAAATTAAGTTTGTTACCTAAATTACCCTTCCTCTTATTTATTAAGCTTGTGTTATTGAGAATAAAAGGAGTCATTGGAAAACAAAATTTGTATTAAATGAATGATATTTTGAGAATAACTTCATTAAATAGGATGGAAGTGGTTGAAAGTTGCTTATATTTTGGACCAAAAAATTCTAAATTTTTTGCTTATCTTGTGGACCGGAGTAGTATAGTTTTATGACAAATTTAATTATCAGTAGAGGAATCAGACCAATAATTAGGATATGTTTCAGGGAAAAACAAAATTCCATTGAAATATAGTGAATGTTGACAATGAGGACAGGTAGACCCTTTTCTTTTATTTGTTTCAATATTCCCCCTTCTCAGCTTATTGTTTTCAAAGAAAAGAAATAACTATGTAATTGGACATTGGACAGATACAAGGTATGGATGAGAAACTCAGTAGAAGAGTGGTTCTATAATAAGATACTACACATGATAAGATAATGTAATTCCCTTAGGGGAGTAACATATCATGTCTTATCATCAGTTTGAATTGCGAGATCTGGAATTCTAAGTGTTTCTTAAATTCATAAACCCAGTTAAATTCAATGGAATCTTAAAAATCACAATTTTTAATGCCATATAAAAAAAAATTATAGAACTTAGACTACCAAATTTCACAGGCAAACACGGTTACAAAAAAAAATAGAAAAAAGTGGTTGTTTACCTTGTATTCAAGTGGTGAATCCCATATCACAATAGCACTATCATCAGGTGACCATTCGATATCAGCCAAGTCTACTGTGTCAACTGCAAAAATGCCCATGATTTCCCATGTGTGACAAGATAACAGATTTATATAATCCTTGCAATCACGCCTTGTGCAAATTGCTGCAAACTTTCCATCTCGTGTGAAAGAAACTCCCTTGGAAGCATGCTTTGGCCACTGCACATGTACGCAAGCTGTGTTTACCAATGACCAAACTGTTAAACGCAACTGGAACTCTGATGTGGTGAGTATGTGGCGGCTATCTGGGCTCCACCTAGCATAAGCAATGCCAGCAGGACCTTCATCTATCTTGCATGTCCATTCAGGCTGGGTCAGTGACCAAGCCTGTATCATCGGTCTTTTATAGAGACCACAAAGAATGTATTCAGAATCAAGGGCCCATTCAATATAGCTAATCTTGTCCAAGCATGAAAACAACTGCACAACCTGCATGAGCCAAAAAGAATGATTAAAAATCCATGAGCCAGAAGCAGATAACTAGAATTAAGCAGCTTAATCAATGAGTCAGAAAGAAATCGTGCACAATACCAAAGTATATAATCCACATAGGGGCATTTGGCTCAAGAGTTGATTTTTCATTCCTGGAAATGGCTTTCCTAGGAATGGTATTCCCAGGAGTCTATCAAAGCTATGGTTTTATGGGTAATGGACAATGGCTTGAGGTTGCAGGTGATGGTGGTTGTTGCGAAGGGGTTCTGCACATGGATGGTTTCCAGGTGCTTTGGTACAAGGTGGTTTGATTTGGTGAGGGTGGTGACAGCTGGTCTCTTTGGGAACGGTCACTGAATTCATTGTCGACTGTTGTGGGGGGGAAGGGTCGCAAGTGTTTGTCGTTGACAGCAATGGCGGAAACCAGAAGAAGGATGAAGATTGTGGTTGGTGAGGGTAAAGGTGGGTAAGAGAATCTTTTTCATCTCTAGAATTATTCCCACCTCCCTAGGTGGGAATAATTTGGTGGGAATGTCGACTAAAGCTCATTCCTGGGAATGACCTATAGATGGGAGTTTTTTTGAACTCCTTAACCAACAGGGGAAAGTTCCACTACCACCTTAAGATTCCCAAGAATGAAAAATCAAATCCAAAACCAAATGCCCCCAATCCCATAGAGTACATCAAACTCTAGAGGCTAAAGTCCCCAAAACATTCATTGACTGTCTTCAGAGTCTGGTTTTCAGTAATCAATATATATAATTCACCATTAAACAACGTATAGTTCTTACTTGAAGAGTGAGCTCATACACTTTTGTGTTAAGTGATCAAAATCATCAAATCAATATTAATAAACAGCATCAAATACACTCAATTTTAAATAGGCATACATAGAGTAAATGAGAAGCATTGAAGTCTCCACAAGTTTATGCAGATGTAATAGAAATGGCAAGGGATATGAGTACCAGATACCGAGTTACCTAACAACTTATTCCCTCTATTTTTTAAGCACGTGAGGAAAAGAATTCTCAAAACCGATGAACAATGTAATGGAAAATTAGATTTATATATAACTTCTACGGTCACCTTCGGCTCAAACTATGAATTTCTTGAGTCAAAAGATAACACAACAAATACTTGAGTAAGAAATAATGTTCAAAGTGATTGGTTTTATTACTAACTAACCAGTTTGTGGTTTTGGAAGTTTGGAAATTTGATTCCTCATAAACTACAAGGGAAATATGACATACTATATGCGCTCTAGGTTGACATTTAAACGAGAATTTTTATTGAATCTTACTGCCTTTATTAGCACAAAGCTTAGGCCCCTTATTCAGAATTCAGGTTCACTCATTCCATCATGGAATTTGGATTTGATGAGCAGAGCCATCACAATGCAGAGTTCACAAACTCTGGAAGTGCTATCTCCAAACCATCAATTTCCCGTAATTTTATTCTCTCCGTTCCGAAGCCCAAATTTTCTGAGACGCTGCTCACTTAAATTTCCAATTACAACCTTAAACTACTTCATATGCCAAGTACACGTCTGCGACAACTACTGAAAGTCTCAATTTTATTATAACCAATGTTTAGTTGAGTTCTCAGTCCTCTTTATCTATAGTAATCATGTTCCACTGGCTAATTCAAACCATCTTATTTTCCTACAAATCTAACTATCGAAAACCATCAAGTTTGGTTTCTCTAAATAAAAAAACTTATTTATGAGAAAATTGTGTATGTAAAATGACCTAGTGAGAAAGTGCTTTTGCTGTTGTATGTAAAATAATAATCATTATACTAATGGTTAGTAATAAACAAAGACAAAGATCTAGATCCCCTTTCCTTGATACAATTCCCATAACCAGAAAAGCTGGAAAATTTCAGCACAAAGTAACATTAACCACAAATGGGGTCATCTAAAACTAACAAACGCATTTAAAGGCACAAAAATTTCTTCGCAGAAAAGCCAAATGAGAAGTGGGAAAGAAAGACCTTAAAAGAGATAATGTCACGAATGACAAGGCGATAATCGACGGCAACGGCAATGAAGCGAGAATTGGGAGAGAAACAGCAAGGACCCGTTTGCTTGTAAGATTCAGTGAACTCCATTACCAAATCGTCCACATAAGGAGAAGAAGCTGCTCTCTGTATTTTTGCACTTTAATTTCTGTGAGTCTGTCTTCAAAGCTGAACTATCACACTCACGGAGAGAGGTATTATTAGATCTGGGAAGGTTGTCTTTGTTTCATTCTACACTAGCTGTATACCCGTGCATTTGTTTCATTCCACGGGTCACACTTAGTTGGTTACTATAAATTTGTATAAAAGTAAAATTGACAATTAATCAATTTTTTTTACCTAGGAAATAATTCAATAAAATAAATTATATATCAATATTGACACAATTATAAACTACAGAAACCGATACAAATGATATGAAAGATGTTAAAGTAAGAAATTGAGAATGTCCTTAAACTGAAAAGGTAAGAAAAAACCTCTTACAGAATTGAACTTAAAGACTTGTCAACAAAATGTTAGTTAAGTAATTGTTTTTTTTTTATAATGTTAGTTAATTAATTGTTTGACTATTTTATGAGCAATTGATGTTAATAATTTTAAAGATAAATTGATCCATATAAAAGTCCATATTATATCCACTGTGCTCTAGCTAATGGATCAATTTTACTATAATTTTCATTCAAATAATGACATAACATAAAAAGATGCATTCTACTAATTCTCTTATGAAAGTTGATAAGGCATGTCAGATTATAAAATTGAAGTTATAATGTTAAGGTCATTTTAAATTATCTGCAGCTAGAAGTCAATTTGCAATGAGTAGATCCAATAATGACAAAGCTTTTAAATATTAGTCAATTGAATACCCAATTTAGTAAAACCAATAATAGTTAAGTTATAGAATTTAAATCGCCATGAATCTTATTCAGAGATAATAAAGTCAATAATCGAAAACACCAATACATGCTCAACCAACTTTCCCATCTCCTATTCTGCAAGTAGTAAAAACTGAATTATATTTCAATCATAGAGGACATGCAAATTGTTCCCTGAACCACGAGCTGTCTTTACCTTAATATATATATTGTGTGAGTAGTGTGATAATATGATCCTTCAAAAGGTTTTAAAATATTCAAAGCATAACCATATCTCCATAACACTTGGCCAATATGGGTTGGACACGGGTCGACCATGTAGACAAATTCAATACGGAAGGTCAAACTCCATGTACAAGGGCTGAATTGCTTGTCAACCCCATTTTGAGTGTTTTCGTGACCAAGGATTTTTCCTAAAAATTGCTAAAAAGTAACCCCCATGGTTCTCTACCATTGTAGATAACTAATACCTAATGTCTGTTCTTGAATTTTGTGTGTGTAGGTGGAGGGAGGGGCTTCACATATGAAAATGAGAAGATTTTTCCATTTAAAATCAATGGGCAGAACAGAAGAGCTCATTGATCAATCTATTGTACAAACAATTGCATCAATAATAAGAATGCATCAATCATCCTTAATATTCCCTGGTTTAGAAATTGAGGACTCCAGCTCTTCAGCTTTTTCATCATTAAAGCCAAAGGTGGACAATATTTTATGGACAGGGGAATCCACTTCAGACCAAATGCCAAGCAGTATGTGTGCTGTGGTAAACTGGTATTTTCCCGCCATCAACTGCAAGTCACAAATAGATTGATGCAATGGATTAATTTCTTAGCTTTGCGCATACAATATTTGATAAGAATCATTTGCAACAGAAAGGATGATGATGCACCACACCCCATTTACCAAAGTAAATGAGAGAAAACAGCAAGGAACTTGTGTATAAAGCTAGAGCGAAGTGGCATTTCTAATTATATTGGAACATTTGTGTCTCACAAAACAACAATAAATCACCACATGCCTACTAAATACAGGAGATTAAAAGCATATGCATATGCCAAATATAAGATGTGTGAAAGCATGTGCCATTTACTAATGCATTAAAAGGTAAGTACCACCTATAATTTACTAATAATGCATTAAAAGATAAGTACCACCTATAATTAGCATCCAGCAGGAAACTCCCAGGTTTTAGATCCGTGTGCAATAATCCATTTGCATGAAGATGGTAAACTGCAAAAGTAATAGTGTAATACAAATTACATAATTTTGCAACATGATCCTTCACCTATGCAATGGGAAAGTTTCAACCTCATACTTATTGACTTAAAATACTCATCATGCACTCCAAATTTCAAAGTCGCCCTAAACAAATGATGAGACCATATGCAAAACTATTACCTGCCCAAATTTGCCCACTCTGCAACTCCAAAGGCAGAAGAGAAATCAAAAAAAAAAAAATGCATATCACAAGACTTGTAGACTTCTGATATCAATTTCTCTTTGCAGCAGTTCAAACCTCATAAGAACACATCAAGCCATCCTTATTCTTTCAGTATAAATTGGCAAACAGCCATAAACTCACATTCATAAAAAATCACAAACAAATATAATCCCATTTCTTGAAAGTGACATATTTGGGCATGGTCAAGGAAAAAGTAACTTCTAAGCCATAAACCCACTTCAGGGAAGAGATTTTTTTTCTTATTCACTTATAGAAAAAAATAGAAAATCATATCCCTTAAAAAACTAAAATAGAAAATGACATGGACTGCATTAAAATTCCATCTGGATAACAGGAAATGAAAGGAAAGTGAGGAATTTGATTCTGTAGTGAAACTATTTTAGCCTTCAATCTTACTATTTTAGCCTTCAGCCCTATAATATGCAATCTGTGGCTTGTGTGGTTATCCTCCTTTGCCTAAACCTGGAAAACTGATTTAGAAACTGATAGAACTGGTTCAACAATTAGGGATTCTAGATGAACTTTATTACTGTATAGAAAGAATTTCTCTGGGGAAATGTTCCCAAAATCAGAGAAGTATGAACAATCGAATGAGAACAGTAGAGAAAAAATGAGAATACAATGTGTTCCCTCCAAGATTCCTGATCTTGGCCCTTTCCTTTGGATTCTAGTTCCAACTAACTTCCTAACTAATTTCCCTCCCTCTGCTCTCTATTTATCCCTAACTAATTTGAGGCTGGCCCAATTTGTGTGGACTGTTTTGGCCTCCTCCTCTCATAAACTTTCTTAATAGGGGGTCTAACAATACTCCCCCCCAAAAGATCCACCTTGTCCTCAAGGTGAAAAGAGGGAAACTGGGTTGCAATTGTTTCATAAGGTTCCCAAGTGGCCTCAAAGTCAGGAAGATCCTGCCATTGTATCAAAACTTCAGCTGTACCGAGTTGTTGTTTCGGATGGCTTGACTGCTGCTGGAAAAACTGAAGTTCCAGCTCTTCAGAGAGTATCTTTGGAAGAGGTTGAGGTGTGGTCGAAGGAGAAATGGCTTTCTTCAACGGTGATGCATGAAAAACAGGGTGGATTCTGCACTCATCAGGGAGTGATAGCCGAAAAGCAACTGGACCAATCTGTTTGCTGATTTGATAGGGACCATAGTAGCGAGGGCTCAACTTCTCATTCCTTTTCTTTGCAAGAGATTTTAAGCGATATGGCTGTAGTTTCAAATAAACCCAATCTCCCACTGCTAGATTGATTGTTCTGCGAGATTGGTCAAGACATCTTTATTTCATTTGTGCTTGAGCCTTCAGAAATTGTTTTTCAGATCATGCAACAATTGATCATGGGCCTCGATCATGCTATTTACTTCCTCAATCGAAGATGGAATGGTTGTACCTTTAAGTAGGTGTGGGGGCTCTCTTCCATACGGGGCTTTGAAAGGAGTTAATTTGGTGGAGCTGTTATAGTTGGTGTTGAACCGCATTCGCCCAACTCAACCAACGGGCCACTTGTTTCGGCTTAGAACCCGTAAGGCATCGCAAGTAGGTCTCCAAACAACGATTTACAACTTCATCTGCCCATCGGTTTTGCGGGTGAAATGCGGAACTGAATTTGAGTTTAGTGCCGCCTAACCGAAATAGTTCCTTCCAGAAATGACTTAGGAAAACCTTGTCTCTATCGGATACAATGGTAGAAGGAAATCCATGTAACTTTACCACTTCAAACAATGAAAACTTCGCCACATCCTTGGCGGTGAATGGATGGCTAAGAGGGATAAAATGGGCATATTTTGTGAACCGGTCTACCACCACTAGAATAGCATCCTTCCCTTATGCTTTAGGAAGTCCTTCAATAAAATCCATTGATACATCGGCCCAAACTTGAGTGGGAATAGGTAGAGGTTGGAGCAAACCTCTTTGGTGATAATGTTTGATATTTATTTAATCGGCATATCTCACATGAAGCCACAAATTGTTGGATATCTCTTTTCATTCCTTCCCAATAAACTAGTCCAGCTATGCGTTTATAGGATCTAAAGAATCCCGAGTGTCCCCCACCGCTGAACTATGGAATTCTTTCAAGTAAAATAGGAATCTTGGAAGAAGATTTTGGTAGTACTAGCTTCCCTTTATATAGCGGGTTTTCTTGCTCGGAAGGAATAGCCAGGATGAGAGTGTGAGTCTTGGATTAAGTCTTGTATGATACTCTGCAGTTTAGGATCTTGCTTGACTTCTTCTTCCCATTCTTCTAATTCTGAAAATTGGACAAAGTGGATAGGGCAGCAAAAGTCATTTTCCTGGAAAGGGCATCTGCTGCCTTATTCTCTGCTCCTGGCCTATATTGAATCTCGAAATCAAAGCCCATTAACTTGGATGTCCACTTGAATTGCTCCTCTCCCCCAACTCGTTGCTCGTGTGAGGAACTTTAAACTTTTTCTCGGTCAAGAATAATGACAAAGTGCCCGCCCAATGTAGATAATGCCTCCATTTCTGCACCGCCATCACAATAGCCATTAACTCTCGTTCATAAACAGATCTTGCCCGAGCTCTCTCGGATAAAGCTTGGCTAAGGAAAGCTACTGGTCTGCCCTCTTGGAGAAGAACTGCTCCAAGACCCTTATTCGAGGCGTCTGTCTCAATGGTGAAAGCTTTAGAGAAATCCGGATTGTCAAAACCGGCAAGTCAGCCATCAACATTTTCAATTTTTCGAAGGCACCTTGAGCTTCTATAGACCAAAGAAAATTATCTTTCTTTAACAACTGAGTTAAAGGTCCGGCCAGCTTACCATAGTCTCTAACAAACCTTTCAGTAGTACCCAAAGAAGTCCCAAAAAACCTCTAAGTGCCTTAAGGTCCTTGGGAATTGGCCAATCTAACATTACTGACCAACTTCTTGGGGTCTGCACTACACCTTTAGTTGAGATAATGTGGCCTAGATACTCCAGCTGCTGCTGTCCAAAGTGGCATTTCTTCTTATTTGCAAATAATTGGTGTTCTTTAAGAAGGGATAGCACGGCTCCGCAAGTGTCTCTTGTGATCTTCTTCAGTTTTGCTATACACTAGAATATCATCAAAGAACACTAGGGTGAACTTCCTCAAATACGGTTTCAAGCATCTCATTCATAAGAGATTGGAATGTTGAGGGTGCATTAGTCAAACCGAAGGGCATGACCACAAACTCATAGTGCCCCTCATGGGTCCTAATGCCGTTTTTGGAATATCTTCTTCTCTCATACGAATCTGGTGATAACCGGATCGAAGGTCTAACTTAGAAAATACCACTTGCTCCTCCTAGTTCATCCAACAACTCATCAATAATTGGTATAGGGAACTTGTCCTAATGGTGATTTTGTTAAGAGCCCTGGTAATCTACACGTAAACGCCATCCCCCATCCTTCTTTTAAACCAAAATTATCGGGCTCGAGTCAGGGCTCACACTTGGCCTAATGATTCCCGAACTCAACATATCATCTACCAGTTTTTCAATCTCAGTTTTCTGGTAGTGGGGGTACCTATAAGGCCTGAGATTGGGGATATTGGATCCCTCCTTCAGAACTATGGCATGGTCTTGGCGCCTAGGGGGAGGTAACCCTTGTGGTTCCTGAAATACCTCAGCATAATCATCAAGGACAGAAGTCAGCCACTGAGGAATGGAGTGCCCCTGTTCTGCCTCAGTTTGCATACTGTGGTAGTCTAGAATGAAGCCCTCCCCTTGATCAGCTAGGGCCTTGAGAATTGATTTAAAAGAAGCCTTAGTTCTGGTTAGTGCAGGTTCTCCCTTCAACAACTTTATACCTTCCTTGGTGGGAATCTTAAGTGAAAGCTCTTTGAAGTTAGCCCGAATCTCCCCAAGGCTAGATAACCATTCCATACCAAGCACTACGTAAACTCCTCCCAATTCGAAAACAAAAAAGTCTTGCTGTATTTCTAACCCTTGTATTAAAAGTATTAACTGTGTACACATGCCTTTACACATAATTTTCCTTCCATCCCCTGCTTCTACTGAGTATTGAGGGGTTGGTGATACCTGTAAATCACAGTCTTTTACTGTGGTGGCAGAGATGAAGTTATGAGAGGCTCCACAATCCACCAAAACTGTCACCTGTCTACCAGCTATGATGCCCAACATCTTGATTGATTTCTTGGAGGTCAATCCTGTAATACTATACAAGGATAACTGTAACTGTTTCATCATCAAATCTTCCTCTGTTTCTTCTGTTTTGTTATCCTCTTCTTCTTCGTCCAAGATCAGAATCTGTAATTGTTTATTACCACAGGTGTGACCTGGGCCCCATTTCTCATCACATCTGAAACAAAGACCTCTTCTTGATCTTTCTTGGAGTTCTGCTTCACTTAGCCTTCGAAAATTCTTTCCTTTGAAGGATCCTGTAGATTTCAGATTATTGGAATCGTTTCCTGAACTCCCTGTCACTGAAGCAGGTTGATTTTGATTCTTGTTTCCTGGTTCCCATGTGATCATCCTGGTATTACTTGCATTTCTTGTTGTAGCCACGTTTCTTGGTACCGATTGACTCCCTCTGCTCATCAGCAAGTTCTTCTCATCAATACTCTGGGCAAAATCCATTAATTCCGCTATGGTGTCTGCCCTGTGCAACTTCAACTCAGCCCTAATCACCTCCTTGAGTCCGTTAAGAAAGATCCCCTTCAAATAATCTGGTTGGGCTTCTTTCATCAACGGTCCTGCATATAGCTCGAACTGCTCTCTGTATTCTTCGACTGTCCCAGTCTGTTTGAGACTCAACAGTAGTTCAAAAGGGCTATGTATCATCGAGGGCTGGAACCTTCGAATCACATCGGATCGAAATTGTTGCCATGTGGGGTTCTGGGCGCAATACTCCCACCACTGATACCAAGTCAAAGCTTTACCTTCCATGGCCACCATCACAGCTTGTAGCTTCTCTTCGTCACTCAATCCCTTCAACTCAAAGTAACGTTCCACCCTATTCGCCCACCCATACGCATCGATGCCATCGAAGACCGGTACTTCTAGTTTCCTCCATCTTTCATCTCGAATATGAGATTCGTTGGCAGATCCTCCTCCGTTTCCTTCCGTAGCGTTGCGACTTGTCAATCCTCGCACGGTCTCGAGGAGTTCTCCAAGTTGTCTTCTTGTTTCGATTCTCTCAAGTCGTTCTTCATCAACGACTCTTCTCAGTTCTTGCAGTTCTTCGCGCGTAGCCATGATCGTCTCATACCCGCGCTCAAGAAACTCCACTCTGGTTTCCATTCCTCTCGTCGAAACCATGAATCTTCCCCCAAGATCTAAGAGCTTTGATACCAGTTGATAGAACTGGTTCAACAATTAGGGATTCTAGATGAACTTTATTACTGTATAGAAAGAATTTCTCTGGGGAAATGTTCCCAAAATCAGAGAAGTATGAACAATCGAATGAGAACAGTAGAGAAAAAATGAGAATACAATGTGTTCCCTCCAAGATTCCTGATCTTGGCCCTTTCCTTTGGATTCTAGTTCCAACTAACTTCCTAACTAATTTCCCTCCCTCTGCTCTCTATTTATCCCTAACTAATTTGAGGCTGGCCCAATTTGTGTGGACTGTTTTGGCCTCCTCCTCTCATAAACTTTCTTAATAGGGGGTCTAACAGAAACACGAAAATTAATACTTAGGAGAACCAATTTTGATTCAAAACACAATTAATCAAAAGTAGTCGGAGCAAACATACAAAAATTGTAATTATATTTATAATTATAATTCATAACAAACATGATTCTCTTATTGCAGAAAATATATATATATATATATATTTGGACCCGCACACTTTTATATATGGACTGAAAAACCTTAAAGGTCAAGGTCCTAGTTTTCTCTCCAAAATATGGTGTGCCTAAATTTATGTGTATATGCCTAAAATTAAAGGTGGAGAGATCTTATTGGAGCATGCCTAATAATTTCTTAATGCTATGAGAATATAAAAGTAGTATCAGTGAAAAACTCAAACTCACCCTAGGAAGAAATATAAGCTTCCAGAAGTAAATAATTATTTAATGGACAATGAATGAAGTACCTCCAAACAATTTTCAAGTTATAAGTAAGGTTGTGAATTGAAAATCAATACTGACAACAAAACAATACTCACCTAAAATAGCTCATGTTGATTTGTTTCTATTGCTCAAGCAGACTGCACCTCCATTGAAGCATTTACAGGAGATGAATATTTGTTGATTGTAATCAAGCAAATAGGCTCAGTGTTGAATTCGATGCTTTTCAATTGAGTATGTGGCAAACAGGCCAGATCTTAAATTTGGGGATGACAAAATTAGTGGTTCATCTTCATCCAAATAGCATAGATTCCTCCCAAAGCTTGCATAGTTAAAAATTTCATCAACAAAGCTTGCAGATTAAAAATTAAAGTTGACACATTTTACCTATCCATAAAAAAAGTAAATAGTCATAAATTGGTAGCATAAAAGTCACTCTAACCTGATCTCATTATAACGTACAGCCTGTAATAGTCATAAATTCAGAAAAACAAACAAAATAATCTATATATTGATGTTTAGAAGTACGAATCTGAATACTCATGAAGGCATATGTCCAACTAATATTTCACAAAGTAAACCACACAATGCCACATGCCATAAGATAGTTAGATTCTGATTCTTGGAACCTGCAATTGTATGCTAAGTACTTTTGGCTAATTGCCTTATAAAATGTCAACAGTTGTGGCTATAGTAGTATACTGCCATATTGAGACATTTTCGGAAGAAAAAAAAAGGTAAAAATCCATAAAGGGTACTCAAAATTTTAAAGAAAGTCTTGTGAGATTATATATATTCAGAATTCCAACATACAGTTTTGAACAATTACTAATATTCAGAATTCCAACATAAAGTCAATCAACAATCTAGTTTTGGATTCCAATATAATTTGCCAAAAGAATGCAAGACAGATCTTCATCCTAAACAACTTTTTAGTTAAGCATAATAAAATGCCTCAAATGGTCGAAGTCACTACTTTGTCAAAGTTCAAAAATTGAATGTTCTCTTCAATTTACCCACTAATTCTTCTGCTAAACCATGAAAAACTAACAGAAATTTCTCATTCCTCTCAACATATATCCATGAGTTCTTATTTTATAATATGTTTTGTACGTAGATCACAACATGACATTCAATCCCAATCATTGGGATCTCATTCATGGCCCATTCTTATAAATTGCCATGATATCATAGGGATCAGATTTGTTCATATATGCATTGACAGTATAGTGCTTTGACTTCTTCCAAAGCATGTGTCCCATCTACACACTTAGCAGTTTGATATTCTAGCTCACAAGAACAGCCAATTTGATCAAAGTACGGGTCACACAAGCACGTTAAAAAGATGCTTAGAAAGTGAAAACAAATAGGATTAAGGGATACGTTTGTAAATAGAAATCTTCAACAAAACATTACCATTAATTGAAGGGAGAAGAAATCATGCACAGGAAAAATATAAGAAATTTTGTGTTAAAGCTTAAAAAGCTTCTTACCCACAAAGAAGAAATTTCTCAAATACCTCATATGCATTTTTTAGAATCAACCCAATCCATTTAAAAAAGCTTTTACGCAAGAGCAAAATCATTTATACAATAGGCATTACAAAAATTTCTACACTCTATGCCTAAGAAGCCCTTTTATAAAATAATATCTCTTCTAACTAATCTCTTTTTTCTAATTCTACAGATATGCATACTACTCTTCTATAAACCCATTTAAAATTATGCAATTATGCTATATGCCAATAGACAATCTCCATGGCAAGTATACTGCATAGACACGTCAAAAAGGCAAAAAATAAAATAAAATAGAAAGATCCCCTCCTATAAAGCTAAAGGTATTTGGAATCCATCTACCAACTTCCTCTAAAAACAACATAAATGGTAGTTACGGTGTAATTAAAGAAGATGCACAGAAGTAATAAAGATGTTCTAACCTTTTTAACTAATAGCATTAAATAAAAACTATTGCAAGTCCACAAAATATTCATAAGAGACATGGACAATTTGGCCCATCCGACACTCGAATTAACCTACTAAAAACAAAAAAAGGTAACAAATAACAATTATCCCTCAAAATGTAGGATAACACAAAGTTAAGAGTGATATTACATATAAAGCAAGTGCAGTAAAATTTTAACTTGGTTGTCTTCTTTAAGGTTTGGTTTGTTATTTCTGATTTTTCGTAGCTGCTGTCTTACTGCTATAGCTTTTTTTTCCTGACTTTTTGGACTGAATTTTGTTTTCTTTCTTTGGCACTTCTTGCGCTTCTGTTCTGCCTTGTTGGATTTCAATAAAAGTTTGTTTATTTAAATAAAAAAAACATATATAAGGCTTGCATCTAATCTTTTTATCTTAGAACCAATAATGTTGCATCCACAATTTTTATCTATCCATGACATTAGTAACAGCATATACCTGTGTTTTCAACTTCACCCATTCATCTCCAATTTCCTTCCACTTTCTACAAAAAAAAAAAAGGCTAAAATTCAATAAATCTCCTCCAAAAACTCATAACATATTATACAAACTTCACCAACTGAACTCAATAGGAATCAACATTCACTCTTGAAAACTGACGATTTGATAGAAACTATGTAAATAACAATGATTCTAAATTATATGAGCAAATAAGTAAAGGAAGACAATGATTCTAAATTATATGTAAATTAAAATTAAATGCAGAATTTTCAAATATTGATGCAGTTCCACGACATTCCAATTTTTTTAGCAGCAAATTTGCTACTCCCATATTCACTACATATATGTTTGAAATTTTATGAAGTGTGGAAAATCATTGATGCTTCCAAGTAGTGGTAGGCTTTCATGCCTCTAATGCATGGTTGTGCTTGTTGTTTTGGGGAAACAAACATGCAAAGTAGTTGTTGCTTCTACCTAGCACAAACTTCATAGGTGAGCTTACAATTGATAGTAGTATAGGCATGAAACAGTTGGTAGTCACGCACAAAACTTACAACAATTGTTTTAATAGATAATCAGTTGGCACCAATCTTTCTCACCTCTCAAACAATAACCTTTGGATTATCCAAATATCTAATACATGGAATAAATATGGCATTCATGCACACAACCCATCAATTTGGTGCCAATAATCAATCAGAATATCACCATGATTCCTTGTTCTCAATAGAGTTTTGAAGGACACAAACCAATTGAAGAATTAATAGAGTTTTGCAATAATCATTTCCCAAACTCATAAAAATGTTCTGTGAACGAATGGCTTGAAGATATTGAAGTAATATGATTTACATACCTTGGATAACCTAAAGGAATGCTCATTCTTACTATTTGAATGATAGTTAAGTAGCAGAGTACTTATTGCTGGAGATGTGGGTAGGTGCAAATTGCTTTTCTTCTTTAATTTTGCTGAATATAGCAGCATTGCTATATTGGGATCCGTGAGATCCCAAGTACTAAATTTGAGTATTGTTGTTGCTTGATGGTCCTGTATCACAACCCACAAATTTGATCACCATAAAAGACCAAGATGAAGGAACAATTTATATTATAAGATCATTTAAGAAACATTACAGTATGAGGGTCATCAAAGGAATGGCTATGATATAAAAGAAAAGAGTGGTTTAATGGTAAGATCTTCATTGTTAATGAGGCAGAAGCATGGAAATAAGATCAAAAAGAGAGAGAGAAAAAAAAAAAAATCAAACCTTGCAATGTTGGGGATGAACGGGCGGAAACGTAAGAGAGTGTGTGATTGTTTGTGAGGGAAACAAAAACACAAATGTAAGAGCAGAATGATTTTTGAGGGGCGCCATAAACAACAGAGGGGGGTGCTATGATTCATTTGGTTTGAAATTTTTTCAAGCTATGAAACATCAGATTTATTCTAAAGAAAATCAGGAACTCATCTATCATTTAAGCTCATAGGAAAAAATAGGAGGTATGCACTCTCAAACATGGAATCAAAGTATAACAGGGAGACAATAAATACTTAAATAGAAAAATTAATAGAATAGACAATAAATACTTAAATAGACTTGTTAAACTAATTAAGACAACTATAACAATAATTCTCAAGATGCATAAACAACAAAGGACAATGATACAACTCAGATCAAAGAGAACCTACAGCTTAGAGTGCCTTAGACATTTAATCATACACCTCATGTGCAATCCAATCTATACAGAGTGGGACAAAAGGAAACCATACACAAACAGAAATTGATAGTTTAGATTCCTAGATGAAAAAAATCAGACCAATAACCTGGAGCGTGGGACAAAACCATTTAGAATTGTGCCGTTTTCGCCTTGGTGATGTTGAAGATGATTCAACGTGAGATTACACAGCTCTTCATCATTGTCGTGACGACATTGTTACAGCCTAGCACCTTCAAGATAATGAAGTCGAAGATGAAAACGTCACCGCTGTCGCTGCACCGTCGGCGGTACGCTTGGAGCTCGAGTTGTCGTCGACTCCTCCGCCGATGGAACTGTCCGCATTCACCATAGAGAAATTTGATGTCTTGAAAGAAGCTTCTGGAAACTTGTTAAAAGAGAGAGATCTGAGAGGGAGGAGGGAATGGGAACAACCCGCGTCGAGATGTTTAGAGAGAGATATGATGTTATTGTGGAATGAAGAAGAAGAAATTGAAAAGATGGCAGCAGAGTATCAGTGTAATGTATTTTGAATTTTGAATTTGAGGGAGTGGAAGAAAGAGTGAAATTTGAGGGGAGCAGTCTAGTGGGGTGACAAATTTGCCCTCAATTTGGGACACGTGTCACAATTTGAAGATGGGTGTTTTAGGATTTTTGGTTGGCTTTAGAAAATATAGATAGATATAGAAGTCGAAGATGAAAACATCACCGCTGTTGCCGTGCCGTCGGCGGCGCGCTTGGAGCTCGAGTTATCGTCGACTCCTTCGTTGATGGAACTGTCCGCATTCACCATAGAGAAATTTGATGTCTCGAAATAAGCTTCTGGAAACTTGTTAAAAGAGAGAGATCTGAGAGGGAGGAGGGAATGGGAACAACCTGCGCCGTGATGTTTAGAGAGAGATATGATGTTATTGTGGAATGAAGAAGAAATTGAAAAGATGGCAGCAGAGTATCAGTGCAATGTATTTTGAATTTTGAATTTGAGGGAGTGGAAAAAAGAATGAAATTTGAGCGGAGCAGTCCAGTGGGGTGACAAATTTGTCCTCAATTTGGGACACATGTCACAATTTGAAGATGGGTATTTTAGGATTTTTGGTTGACTTTAGAAAATATAGATAGATATAGAAGTCGAAGATGAAAACGTCACCGCTGTCGCCGTGCCGTCGGCGGCGCGCTTGGAGCTCGAATTGTCGTCGACTCCTTCGTTGATGGAAATGTCTGCATTCACCATAGAGAAATTTGATGTCTCGAAAGAAGCTTCTGGAAACTTGTTAAAAGAGAGAGATCTGAGAGGGAGGAGGGAATGGGAACAACCCGTGCCGTGATGTTTAGAGAGAGATATGATGTTATTGTGGAATGAAGAAGAAGAAATTGAAAAGATGGCAGCAGAGTATCAGTGCAATGTATTTTGAATTTTGAATTTGAGGGAGTGGAAGAAAGAATGAAATTTGAGCAGAGCATCCTAGTGGGGTGACAAATTTACCCTCAATTTGGGACACATGTCACAATTTGAAGATGGGTATTTTAGGATTTTTGGTTGGCTTTAGATATAGAAGATATATAGATACAGATATAAATTTTCAAAAAAAAAATATGCAACAAATGTATCGTTAAATTGTAAATGTCCTGCCCAAATTCAAATATATTTTATTTATTGTAAAAGTCTAATTCATATCATTAAAAATAACAGCTTCAATACAAGTAGGCATATCAAAATAAAGATGAGGACTAGCATTATATATGACGACCCTTACAAGATTGTGAGCCACCATCAAAAAAAAGAAAATAACAAAGATCTACAATCAAGCACAATAGATCCAAATTCTGTGACATGAGTGCAAGGGTTCTTCACAGCATCCACCACAAGTTTTGTATCCAGCTCAAAGACCACATCCTTAAACCAAGCACCCTCATCCAAAGAATAGCAGCTTTTAAACCATAAGCTTCTCCAAGTTTTACATCAACTAAAGGCAGAAACCACATGGTTTTAGCTCCCATGAAGAGGCCAAACTCATCCCTAAGACACAAACCAACACCCACTTTATTTTGCTCCTTAGAGAAAGAAGCATCAATGTTGGATAATTAGAGATATTTCAAAAGTTTAATGTTTTATTTTAGTTGTGTAATTATCACACAACAAGTGTAAAATTAATGTTATTAATTTTACTATTTTATCCAATTTAATTTTTGTAAAAATAATTTTATATTTGAGAAAGCAAAACATATTATAATGAGGCATATAATATATGCAGTCCGTGGGGGAAGCAAAGTCAGAACAAAACAGTTGCTGCACATTCTGTTTTCTTTTAGATCCTATTTTTATGGATCAATCTTACCCAATCCTAAAACGACACTTTTTGTTCCTTCAATTTCTTTTTAAAAAGGACTGCCAGCGTCAAGAACAGTAGGCTTGTTTTCCAAAAATAGTAGAAAAGGTTTTTCTCATCAACCATCAGACGATAAAAGAAAAATTATTGCTTCTCTTCTTTTAATGCCTTCTCATTTATTCTTCTCTTCCTGGGTTACATTGCCTGCTTATCATTTTTCTTGACTGTTCTGTTACCTCGGTTTAATTAACCGGGAGGGGCCTGTTGTATCCTGGGGGGTTTGCGCACCACGCAGATAAACCCTTGAGGGCAGTGTAATTTCACACGCCTCAGGCTTTTGTGATTAGTTCGTGATTCCAGCTTTGTTCCTGTGTTCGTGGTACGTTAAAGTCAAATTATACCAACAATCTCAAGGGTTTATTTCTTCAATTTGTTCGTGTGGTCCGAGAACAGGAACTTTGAACTCATCCTACCTAGCTAGGGATTCTATTCTATATTATAATATTTGCCACACTTGTAGCTCGTACCAGTATTCTTTTCTTCTTCTAATCTGTACTACAAGTTTAAGCACCATTGGCTCTCTCACTCTGCTCACGTCGGACCCCTCTTGGAGAGTAACAAAATCTTACATTTTCCAGCTTTATAAAGAACGCACAGAGGGAAGGATTTCTTGAAGCATCTCGTTAATTTGTGGGTTTATTATGTCTGACAACGTAACCGTCAAGGAGCAACAAACACTAAGCAACAATGGCGTTTCTGTTGTCCAACCGTCGCCGCCGGTCATCAATTATGCAAAGCCATTTCCTGACATCTCCAAAATCGAAGTCTTTGGTGGCCAGAACTTTCGAAGGTGGCAGGAGCGTGTCTCTACTGTCCTTGACATGCATGGAGTAGCGTCTGCTCTAACCGATGCCAAGCCATCATCGGCCAATTCCAAACAGCTTGAGGAATGGACATATTATAATAAGGTATGCCGTCACACAATAATTAGTACATTGTCTAATGAGTTGTTCGATGCTTATTGTTCCTATAAGGGTGCAAAAGAGATATGGGACTCAATGATATTGAAGTATACTGCTGAGGATGCCGGAAAGCAAAAATTTGTCATTGGAAATTACTACCATTGGGAAATGACTAAAGACAAGGACATCAAAGTTCAGATCAATGAATACCACAAGCTCTTGGAGGATTTGAAGTCAAAAAACATCAACCTACAATATGAGTTTGTAGCTGGCCTTCTGATCGAAAAGCTGCCTCCTTCATGGAAGGATTACAAGCAACAACTGAAGCACAAACACAAGCAACTCTCCCTGTCAGAACTGATCACTCATATAATAATTGAAGATACCAACAGGAAAGAGTGTCAGACTGCAAGGGCAAAGGCACTAGCTGCTCGTGCAAACATCATTCAGAATCAATCCCAGAAGAAAAGGTACGATAATAAACCTGGTCACAATTATAATAATAGAAATTCTAATATCCCTCGTGCTTCTAACCCCAACTTCAAAAATAAAAGGCATGTTCTATGTTTGTGGTAAGCCAGGTCTGTGGTGCCAACCTAGTTGGGATGGCAAAATTCATCCTGAGGCTTTTCACCCTACTTATATAAAAAAAAAAGCCAGGTCATCATGCACCGCAATGCCGACATAGAGTGAGAGGCGACAATCCTCCTAAGCCTAAGGCCAATTTGGTTGAGGGTGAAGGAGATGACATTATAGCTACGGTCGTTTCTCAAGTAAATATGGTGACCAATGTGAACAAATGGGTGGTAGACTCTGGGGCTACCAGACACATTTGTGCGAGCAAAGATGCCTTCACCTCTTACACTACTGTAGAGGATGGAGATGAACTGGTTTATCTCAGTGATTCTCGAACCGCTGCGGTCTCGGGAAAAGGGAAAGTATTGATAAAGCTTACATCGGGAAAGACTTTGGCTCTTAATGAGGTGTTGCATGTGCCTAGCATAAGGGCAAATTTAATTTCTGTGGCCCTATTGGGAAAGTTTGGGGTTAAGGTTTCGTTTGAATCCGGAAAAATTGTAATGACAAAGAATAATGTCTCTGTGGGGAAGGGATATTGTGACCAAGAACTCTTTGTACTCAATGTTGCTGAAATTCTTAATAATAATGCATCTTCTTCTGCGTATTTGATTGACTCGTATGATATGTGGCATGCTAGACTAGGACATAGTAATTCTTCATATGTTAATAAATTGCAGCATCTTGGTATGATTAGTTTAAGTAATAAACAACTTGGTAAATGTGATGTATGTGTTGAATCAAAATTAACTAAGAAATCTTGTCCCCCGGTGCATCGTGAAACTGAATTGCTTAATTTAATTCATACCGACCTAGGAGATTTAAAACAAACAATGACAAGAGGAGGTAAAAAATATTATGTCACCTTTATAGATGATTTTTCTAGATATGCTAAAGCTTATTTGATTAGAAATAAGGATGAAGCATTTGACATGTTTCTTTTATATAAAGCTGAAGTAGAAAACCAATTAAATAGAAAAATTAAAAGGGTTAGATCTGATAGGGACGGCGAATATATTTTATTTAATGAATTTTGTGAAAAGGAAGGCATAATACATGAGGTAACTCCCCCATATTCACCCGAATCTAATGGTATAGCTGAAAGAAAAAATAGGACTTTAAAAGAAATGATGAATGCTATGCTTGTTAGTTCTTCCGCACCTGATAACCTTTGGGGTGAAGCTATTTTAACTGCATATTTTTTTCAAAATAGAATACCTCATAAGAAAATCGGTAAAACGCCATATGAGTTATGGAAAGGTTATATGCCTAATTTGAAATATTTGAAAGTGTGGGGGTGCCTAGCTAAGGTTATGGTTCCTGAGCCCAAGAAAAGGAAAATAGGTTCTAAAACTTCTGATTGTATGTTTATTGGATATGCTGAACGTAGTGCTGCATATAGATTTCTTGTTTTGAGAAGTAGTGTACTTGATCGTAACACTATTGTTGAGACTAAAAATGCTGAATTTTTAGAACATATATTTCCTTTGAGATCTGTAAATATTTCTATAGAAAATAATTCTATTGAAAATATTTCTTCCGAGAATAATTGTGAAAATTTACATGAGGATTTGAGAAGGAGCAAAAGACAGAGAAAAGAGACATCGTTTGGATATGATTTTTACACTTACCTTGTTGAAAATGATCCTTTGACTTTTTCTGAAGCAATTTCAACTTCTGATGCCCCCTTTTGGAAAGAAGCTATTAAAAATAAAATTGATTCAATTTTGAAGTGCAACACTTGGATTTTAGTTGATTTACCCCCGGGAGCAAAACCTATTGGTTGCAAATGGATTTTTAAAAGGAAATTTTTTCCCGATGGTTCAATTGAAAAATATGAAGCTAGATTGGTAGCAAAAGGTTTTACGCAAAAACAAAATATTGATTATTTTGATACATTTGCTCCTGTGACCAGAATTTCTTCAAATCGAATTTTGATAGCCTTGGCTTCAATTTACAAACTTGTTATTCACCAAATGGATGTGAAAACTGCTTTCTTAAATGGTGATTTGGAAGAAGAAATTTATATGACACAACCTGAAGGATGTGTTACTCCTGGTCAAGAAAATAAAGTGTGCAAACTTCTCAAATCCTTATATGGGTTAAAACAAGCACCAAAGCAATGGCATGAGAAATTTAATCAAACATTGGTTAACGATGGTTTTTCTCCTATTGAGGTTGATAAATGTGTGTACACCAAAATATTAAATGGGGAACGTGTTATTATCTGCTTATATGTAGATGACATGCTTATCTTTGGTACTTGTGATGATGTAGTGATTAGAACAAAATCTTTTCTTGCATCAAAATTTGATATGAAAGACATGGGTGAAGCAAGTGTAATATTGGGAGTTAGAATCATTAGGAAGGGTGATAGCATAATGCTATCCCAAGGACACTATGTTGAGAAACTTCTTAGGAAGTTTGGTCACTATGACTCAAAGCCAGTGAGTACCCCTTATGATGCTAACTCTCATTTGAAGAAAAATAGAGGTGATCCTGTTAATCAGTCTCAGTATGCCCAAATTCTTGGGAGCTTGCTACATTTGATGAATTTTTCGCGACCTGACATTGCATATGCAGTAGGACGATTGAGTAGATATACTCAAAGTCCTAGTCAGGATCACTGGGAGGCACTCGCTAGACTCATGAGATATTTGAGAGGTACCATGAACTATGGTATTATATATAGTGGATTTCCCACTGTACTAGAAGGGTACAGTGATGCTAACTGGATATCTGATTCAGATGAGACAAAATCCACTAGTGGTTATGTATTCACACTTGGTGGTGGTGCGATTACTTGGAGATCAGCCAAACAAACAATAATTGCTAGATCTACTATGGAGTCAGAGTTTGTAGCTCTGGAGTTGGCTGGTAGTGAAGCTGAGTGGTTGAGAAACTTCTTGGCAAACATTCCTTTAGGAATTAAACCAACCCCATTAGTGTCGATGCATTGTGATTGTCAATCGGCAATAGCCGTTGCAAAAAATAAGACATTCAATGGCAAAAATAGACATATACAATTGAGACATAATGTGGTAAAGCAATTGCTAAAAGATGAAATAATATCGATCGATTATGTGAAGTCAGAGGTGAATTTGGCAGATCCTCTAACAAAGCCCCTGGGAAGGAAATCAATATGTGATACATCGAGGGGAATGGGAATTAAGCCAATTGAAATTAACGAGTGATGTGAACCTAGCCTTTGTGATTGGAGACCCCATGAAGAAGGTTCAATGGGTAAGAACAAGTCACTTGTCAGTTCTGCTAGCACACAAAACTAATTTTGTTTTGTGTCCCGACCCTTTCCTGTGGTGCAATTGAGAAAGTGTTAGATACTGCATTATTGAGAGGATAAGCTTGTAAAGCTTTTAATGATTTTCATATCCCTTAGGGGTGGTGTATGATTTGCAGCATGCACTTGATGAAATCACCTATATGAGTGTCAAGTGGGGCCGCTTGCATGAGATCATGGCAAAATCTCTAGAGCGCTCATGAATACCGGGCGCGCGCATGGCCTATTAGCGCAAAACGGCGTAACAGCGAGAGTTGTGGGGGGTGGTGTGATTGATAGACCTCTAACACATATTAAGTGTCTTGGGTTCCATAGCTTGCTACACCAATTCACCGTGTATTAAGTTTATCAGTCTAGGTCTAGTTTCATAGCTTGCTATACAGTTTCGATGCATTACATCCAATATGTCAACCCAGAAAATTTTTTAATCTCTTAAATGTTGTTCTTTAACTTTTGAAATATATGGGGGATTGTTGGATAATTAGAGATATTTCAAAAGTTTAATGTTTTATTTTAGTTGTGTAATTATCACACAACAAGTGTAAAATTAATGTTATTAATTTTACTATTTTATCCAATTTAATTTTTGTAAAAATAATTTTATATTTGAGAAAGCAAAACATATTATAATGAGGCATATAATATATGCAGTCCGTGGGGGAAGCAAAGTCAGAACAAAACCGTTGCTGCACGTTAAAATAAAAATTATTGCTTCTCTTCTTTTAATGCCTTCTCATCTATTCTTCTCTTCCTAGGTTATATTGCATGTTTATCATTTTTCTTGACTGCTCTGTTACCTCAGTTTAATTAACCGGGAGGGACCTGTTGTATCCTTGGGAGTTTGCGCACCACGCGGATAAACCCTTAAGGGCAGTGTGATTTCACACGCCTCGGACTTTTGTGATTAGTTCGTGATTCCAGCTCTGTAAATTATACCAACAGAAACCACATGGTTTTAGCTCCCATGAAGAGGTCAAACTCATCCTTAAGACACAAACCAACACCCACTTTATTTTGCTCCTTAGAGAAAGAAGCATCAATGTTGCATTTTAGTGTTCCAGGCGCTGGCATAGACCACTTGGTGAGCTGCTGAACATATTGCTGATTCTGCGCCCCATTTGTGTTCATCCTTGCATTGGTCCATTCCTCTAGCACAAGTTTACCACGCTGAATAATGGCATCAGTGGACTCATCCACCCCTTCCCAGATCTTCTTATTTCTGCTACGCCATAAATTCATACCCCAAGAAGCTCTATCCTTAGTTGAAAGGTGTTGGGAAACATTAAAAAATATAGCTTTGAATATACCTTCTACTTGCAACTGAGAATCAACCACATGCCAAAAAGGTTTAGTTTGCGTCAACAGCTCTCACTTTTAGAGCAGGATAGAAGAATATGAGAAGATGTCTCCACATCCGAGTTACACCATGCATGGACAACTGATTCGAACATTAACACCACGGTTTTGAAGATTTACTCTAGTAGGTATACATCCACGACATGCCCTCCAAAGGAAGTTCTTTACCTTGGGTGGGATTGTATGTTCCAAATCAAGTTCCACATACCTTCCTCCTTCAAGTGTACGTGATGTGTCCAGTAGTCTCTCCATACACATATTATACACTGATCGATCTTACTGTGTAACAACCCTTTGGATCAGGCCACCAAACTCTAGTATCCATCCTCATTTCTTCATGCAGGGACGTGTTTAAAACTGCTTCTGCCGACTCATGAACAGCTTCTCATATCTGACGGATTGCATGTTTAAGACTAGAAATCTTTTTGGAGTGAGGTAAATACAAATTCTTTTGTAGTACTCGTAGAGTTCGGAGGTTTTCCATACATTGAACTGAGGTGTATCCCCTCGCCCTTAATTTTCTTTCAAGAAAAAAAAAACTATGGAAATGTTTCTAACCAGAAAAACAATAAAATTATAAATTTGAAAAATATCTTCCCTTTTTGTTAACAATGTTAACACAATATTAAAATTAATGCGTTATTTAACGTGTGTTTGATTCCATAATAGAAAATTGTAAAATTTATTTTATCTCGTAACAAACGTGATTTTAGTAAAAACGATGTGTTTTGTTACTATCAGTAAAAATTGATTTTGGAGTAAATCGCCAATTTAGTCCCTAAAAAGTTGTAAAATCGTATCAAGTTCTTCCCTGACATTAGCGAATTTTCAAAAACGTCCCTGAAATTGTCAAATGTTAATCAATTTAGTCATTCTGTTGATAATCGCATGGACTAAGTTGATTTTAGGTTAGCAGTGTCAGAGATTTAGTTGATTCTAAGTGAGTAAAATGAGGGATTAGATTGATACTAATTTATCATTCGAGGACGTTTTTGAATTTCGTTATTTTCAGGGACGAAATTGATACGATTTTACAATTTTAGAGATCAAATTGAGTATTTACTCATTTATTTTGCCTTGAGAAGTGGTTTTGATAAAAAAAACTATAGAAAATAACTTTTGTGTTGCGTTGAAAATTTATTTTAAGTTGTTCATCAAACTTATTTTCAAAATAGAAATTTCTAAACATAGATCATTGCACTCCAAACTCAAATTTAATCAAATCATTTTACAAAATTAATTTCGTTCAAAATCACGTTTATCAAAACACTTATCGAAATACACACTAATGGTCACATAATTAATGACTCAAAAAGGGAAAAAAACACGTTTCAAGCACCTAATTAAGTGGTTATGTATCTTGTGTTAAATTAAATAAAATTAAATGAATATATCATTATAAAAGATCTAGATATATCATAATCTCAAAATAACTTGTAAAGCATTATATTTTTCCTATGATAACGAGTCTTACAAAAAAAAAACATCATTATACAATTTGAGTACTTTGTTCTTTTACAAAATAGAGGGTGCGGCGAAAATTAAATAAAGATCACTAGTAAGAAGGAATTAGGAGCATATGCGAAGAGGGAGGGAAAGAGTCTTTCAATGAAATGGAATTAACAATAATGAAAAGAACCACTTTCTTCACCCATTTTTTATTATTTATAGTTTTAATATAGTTTTTATTTTTTAAAAAAATTGAATAGTATCCTTCAACTTGCCGAGCCACACATAGAAGTGTCGATCGACTAAGTGTCCAAGCTATATCCAAGCCATAAATAATAATTTTTAAATCTAATACCTAACAAAAATACTAAACATGTATCGTACGAGTATGGATATCATATATGTGTGTCCAACACTCAAAAACTCGAGAAGCTGGAGTAGTGCTTTATAGCTTGTGTTTTTGTCTCATCCTTTTTCTTTAAGAAAAATGTGTCTTGATAACATTGTTTAAGAAATTTAATAAAAAAACATTTCGAATTTTTTTTAAATGAAAAATGATATAATCATTTGTTGAGGCTGAATATAATTAATTTTTCAATAAATGATTATCTTACACAGTAAAAAAAATTAAACTATCTACAATATCCTCAAGTATTCGTTAGCAAGCCCCATTCTTTAAAAAGAATGAACAAGGAAAGGAGCAGGTTTATACTTTGATACTCATGCATGCATCATGTGGCGCTTTCGCATAAAACGGGCCTTCCTAGGTGGGGTCTTTGATGGTGTCACATGGAGAGTGATGGTCTGTCATGTCAAGTTGCTAAAAACTATTCTATTATAAATTATAGAGTAAATGCTCATTTTTGTCCTTGACAAAAAATGTGGAGCCCATTTCAGTCCCTGTAAAAAAAAACTACTCCATTAGTCCCTGACAATTACTAACGTGGGACAAGTTAGTCCCTACGTTGACTTACTTTAGCCAACGTTCACTACTTGGATGACGTGGCCGTTAAATCGTCCTACCTGCTATTATCTCTACCCACTTAGGTTTTAATTTATTTTCTAGTTTTTTAATCTTCCAAAGTGGAATTTGTCAGGGACTGACAAGGGTCAAGCCAAAAAAAAAAAGGAACTAGGGTTTTTGTAACCCTCCCCACAACCTCTTTCTTCCTCCACCTCCACTCCAGCACACACCCTCCCCTCACCTTCCCACTTGACTTTCTCCCCTTCGCCCTCCTTACCCACCGCCTCTCCAACAATCCTATATTCCCTCCTTTGCCATGAGAACTCCATCTCAGAGCTCGAGTCCGCCGTCACCGCACGCATCGAAGTTGAATGTTGGAATTGATTGCAGAAATAGGTCGCAGCAAAGGTGAAGATCACCACTCTTATGAAAACAATGACAACCCACCTGAATCTGAATCTGTATGGGCGGCTATGGCTATTTGGTATTCAAGAAATGGGTTTTGCAAAGAAGCTTTGCTTCTTTATTTGACATGTTGTTCAAGTCTGTGAAGCTTGGCGATTTTGCATTTTCCATGGCAATTCTCAAAAGGGAACGTTCCACAAAGCTTGAAATGTTGTATTTTACATATATTTTTTCCTATTTTCATTCCAATTATCAAAAGGGAACATTCCACACTTCCACTTCACCCAAGAAAAAGAAAGTGAAGATTAAGCCTTTAAACTTGAACAAAGCTTGAAATTGCACAAAGCAAAAACCCACTATTTGTTCTACCTATAAGCAAACTACGACGAAGGTGATAAGAGGCCGTCGAGTTGGGAACACAGCCTCCTGCATCATGGTTCTGATGGGCGTGAATCCGTAAGTAAACGTCTTCGTCGTCAAGTAATAAAAAGATCGAACCCACAAGGACCGTGATCTTAAATAACAATTAATTATTAAATTAATTGAACTGGACAAGAAAAAGATTTGGAAAATATTTGAAATAAGAATTAACTAACAAATCTAGTAATTAAAACACAATCAAATAAAATCACAATCAAATCAAATCTGGAGATTTTCAAATTAAAGGAGATTTTCAGGAATTGGGTTACCAACAAGACTACTCATGTTACTAAATTGACTACCCCTCTTGTTAATTATCAAAATTGCTTTGAAGGTGAATTTATCCTAAATAAGTTAATGTTCCCTCTCGAGATACAAGAAACGTGCCCAATTAAACCAACCCCTACTCTCGTGGTAATTGAATTTAAATTGAACCCATTAAGATTCGTGACAATTCAATGAACCCTCGAAGGACCGCTTCTAACTCTCGTGATTTAAGTCCTAAGTTCAATCCCTATAGACCCAATACCTAAGCTCACTGCTAGGTTCATCCTTAGAGTATCTATGACATGCAAATAAGTGCGCACCAAATTCACAAGTAATTCATGCAATAGGAATCAAATTGAAAACAAATTGGAATTAACAAAGGGAAAGCATCAATTCATAACATAAAATAAGCCTTGGGCATAGCTCCAATTCCTAGAAATAAAATGACTACTCAAGCATTGCCATGTTCATAGCAACCTTGAATAATAAAAATATAAAAATCCTAAGAGAAGAGAAGAAATTGAGAAGAAGAGGAATCCTAATTTTTGCCTAAGGTAGCAGCCAAGTGCTCCCTATTTTCGAGCCACTGAGTCCTATTTATAATGTAGGGTAACTTGGGATTAAATCAATTACAAATTAGATAAAAAAAACAAATCAAAATCCCAGATTTTGCGCATCACGACCGTGATGCCTGTCACGGTCAGGTCGTGACAGGTTCTGACTTGGAGATGGCTTCACTGCTTGGTCTATCACGGCCGGGATGGACATCACGGCCAGGCCATGACAGATTCTGACTTTTACGTTCTTTTCTTTTCAGCCTTGCTCGATCATGGCCGTGATGGGCTCTGTTTGGCTCATTTTTCTTGTTTTTCAAGCTCCATCTTCATGCAAGCTCCAACATAACTGATCCTGAGCATTTTAATCTTCAATTCCTGCACACAAACACCACAAAACCACCTTACCCATTCCAAGGTAAAAACTAACAAAAACCAAATTAAAAATGCCTAAACTACATTAAAATGCATGCAATATGATAAAGAAATATGAGGTGTAATCACACTCATCAAACTACCCCAAGCTTAAGATTTTGCTTGTCCTCAAGTAATAACTAAGGCCAGACAAGATAAACAATCAGAGCATGGACGGTGAACCAAGAACCCGAGTAACAAATCCAAGTAAGAGGAACATACAAATAAGTAACCAAGAGACAATCAATTTCAAGTCCAATTAGAATCTTAGGTTCTCTACATTGATGCCTCTCACTAACTCGGGCACTCGTCTCACCTCACTCAAGTTTTTAAGGACATATGACAATTCACTCAATTTCCTCAAGGAATGTACTCTACCATAAGCTTGGCTATTAACCAAATCTCTACTTTATTAATGAAAACACATAAGAATCAAGTGGTCTTTTATTTTGGTTGTAATGGGGCCATGGATTAATCGTTAGGTGGGGAAACCAAGAAAAGGAAAATTCAAGACGACTAACAAAGTATAAAACAATGCAAGGCATGACGACCTTCTAAAATACCTTTTTGGGCTTTAATTCAATTTTCTACCTTTCTTTCTTTCTTCCCTTTTTTTATTTTTTTATTTCTCACTTTCTTTTTCTCATCCCCTTCTCCATTTTTTTTTGTTTATTTATTTTTTTTCAATTTGGAGAAGGGGAGATTTCCAACTTAAGAGAAATATTTTTCTAACTTTTTCATCCCACAATTTATTTTTCAAACCACCTTTTTGCCCTTTTTGCAATACTTTAAAAGGTGTCATACCAAGCATCATTCATCAAAATAAATCAAGGTACCAAGAAAAGCATTTTATTCTAGTAGGCTCAAAATTGGGCAACTAAGGGGTAGCATTTCATCAATCAAAGCTCAGAAGGCCAGAAAAATACCTAGTGCCTCAATCATTTTCAAATATGTTTTCAAAAATTTTTAAGTTTCAAAACGGTTTCAAGTCAAGTTCTAGAGAATACAATCCAAGATGAATAAAACACTCAATCACAAAGAATGGGGTAAATTTAGTGAGTTCCCCTTTTAGGCTCAAAAAAAAATCTCACATTTAGTAGTTTAAAATCAATGAGAAATACAAATCTAAGGAACCACATACTAATTATCAACCATCAGAAGATCATCTCAAATATTTTTATTTTTAGCCTATCACAAGAATACAAAAATTAGGTTCAAAAATTCACTGTCTCAATTCATTTGGCACAAAGTTCTCACAATTGGATGCATACTCAAAGCAAGGGGCAATCTAATCATATATTTATGCAAAACTACGCCTATATGAAAGCAACATGAAAAATGCAAAAATGTAAAAAAAAATGTAAAATTACCCCTACCCCAATCTTAAAAACTTACATTGCCCCCAATGTAAATAATCAAGTCGGAGAGAAGAGAAAAATGGAACAACTCATCGAGGCGGTGGAGGATGTTGCCTCAGATGCCAGTCATAGAGCTATTGGAGGACGAGTCACGGCTGTGACATTCATCACGGCCAGGCCGTGATCGATTCGGATGCTGGTTACTGGGCCTTGTCACGGCCGTGATATACATCACGGCTAAGCCGTGATCAATTCTGTTCTGTTGGGCTCCTTCACATCACGCCCGGGTCATGATCAATTCTGACTTCCGGTTTTTTCACATCATGCCCGTGATGGCTATCACGGCCTGGGCCTGGTCGCTTCTGGTTTTCAGCTTCTGGCGCATCACGATCGTGGCCCTCGTCACGGCTAGGCCGTGATAGATTCTGGTCTCCACTTCCTTTTTGAAATTGCTCCATCTTGGCCATGATGGCCATCAGGGCCAGGCCATGATATCCTCTTACTTCATTTTTCCATGCCTTTTTGCTCTTCATGCCTTCATAACCTGAAAATACTTGGCAAAACCATCAATTTGTGATCTTTCTTCTCTTAATCTTCTCAAATTATTCAAAAACAAAATTCAAAAACAAATTAAAAAGGGAAAGAAAGCTTGGGTTGCCTCCCAAGAAGCGCTTATTTACGGTCTTAAGCTTGACCATACTCCTTTCAATCAACCGGGATCAGCTGGGCTTGCAAGTGAAAGAACACCTATCTTCCAAGGAAGTCCTTCAAAGAGCCTATTTTGTACATATGGCCACATGCGCTTCCGCTTTGCTCTTTACACTCTGAGTTTCATGGCCTTACTTCCTCTCGGAGGAAGTTTTAACTCCACATGTTGAGCAACTCCAATTTCATCATTATTTGGTGCATCATTTGTCATGCAAAGTTTAGGAGTTGCTTCCATGTTAAGCTCTTCCTTCACCTTTGGAGGCATTATCTCAATCCTGCACACATGACTCTCAAAAGGAGGGTTGTTATATGAGTTAGTCAAATCAAAATCCACCATTCCTTTCTCTGCATTCAAGGAGAGCTTACCATTTTTTACATCTATTATTGCTCCACCTGTGGCCAAGAATGGCCTTCTAAGAATGATAGGGAATTTAGAATTCTCGTTCATGTCCAACACCATGAAATCGGTAGGAATGAAAATTTTCCCTACCTTTATGGGAACATTCTCTAGTATGCCTAGAGGAGTTTTAGTTGAGCCATCCGCAAATTGTAAAGAGAACTTGGATGGACTCAATTCCTTGGTTCATAACCTTTCAAAGGTGCCCCAATTGATGCCAAATAAGGCTTGGTCTATTTTTACTTCTCCAACTGAGCAAGCAATAGAGGAACTTCCTGGATCTTTCATCATGCTCCTCAATTAAGCTCTTAGTTTCTTTTTCTACTTGCTTTTTCTTGACCAACCTTTGTGGGAAAGGTATTGGGGGTTGGTAAGGTGGTGGAGGGACATACTTTGGCTCTATCTCTTCAGGTTCACTCATGTCCTCCTCACATTCCACATCATTTTCAACTACCCCAAGCTTATCATCCCTCAAGTATATAACATTACAGTGCTCATTGGGATTAACTTCGGGTTGTCCTGGAAACGTACCCTTAGTTCTATAATATGTACTAGCTTGTTGGGCAATCTGTGTTTCTAACATCTTATTATGGATGGCTAAGTTATCTACCTTAGATGTTAATTCTTTTATTGCCTCATTGATTTCCCTACCGTGTTGCCTAAACTCTTCATTTTGCTTTGTTTGAGTTTCAACAAAATTTTCCAAAAGAGACTCAAGTTTAGACTTTTGTACCTGAGGATACCCCGATGCGGGTTTCCTATTACCTTGGCCTTCCTGGAATTCGTGGTTCAACGTGTTGTTGTAGTTCCCGTAGGAGAGATAAGGATTATTCTTCCTCACTTGGTTGTAAGGATTTGGGGGAACATAATTTGGCAACTTCGGGTTCGTGTCATAGAAATTGTGACAAGAGTTCACTTGTTCCCCCGAAGCACTGGATCCAGGAGCAATACCATGTGGGCACTCCATTATCTCATGTCCCTACATTCCACAAATCTCACGAACAACATTAGTAGCACCTATTGAACTCACATTAGCCTTTTCAAGCTTATCAAAGCGTTTATTTAATGAGTCAAACTTAGACATAATTAAATCATTACTATTCATTTCAAACTTACCCCCCGAAAGCTTTTTCGGTTTATTACCTCTTTTCGAACCCCATTGGTGATAGTTGGTGGCTACGTTTTCAATGATATTGAATGCTTCAGTCAGTTGTCTATTCATGAAGGCTCCACCAGCTGCGGAGTCAAGTGACACATTTGAAGAGTAATCCAATCTGTTGTAGAAGGTATGCACTAACAACCACCTCTCGATCCCATGATGTGGCCAAGACTCTAGCAATCCTTTGTAACGATCCCAAGTTTCGGATAAGCATTCTTTGTCCTTTTGGAAGAAGCCGGTGATCCAAGTTCGTAGGTAAGCAGTCTTGGATGGAGGGAAGAAGTTTTCCAAGAATGCCTGCTCCAGTTGGTCCCAACCAAGCTCTTGCCTTTCCAGTCAAAGAGGAGGGGAATAACCTCAAGTGAATAGCATCAATCGGGGCACCTTGAATTCTTATTGCATCGGTGAACTCCAAGAATGTCTCCACATGATTAGTCGGGTCCTCCGAGGGCAATCTTCCAAATTGATGTTGCCTAATCATGCCAATTAACTAAGGCGGTATAGTGTAGTTCTCCGCCTCAATTTCTGGCATAGCAATCCCAGTTCACAAACCCCTAGCATTTGGGGTTGCGTAGACTTTCAATGGTTTGGTATCCGGTAGGTTCGCCATGAGTGGAATGGGAATCAACCTTTCTCTCGCTCTTTGTCTTTGTAGTCTCCCACGTCTATGAAAGGTCCTTTCGATCTCGGGGTCAACTTCAACAAGATTTCCAAGACTTTGGGATCTTCGCAAAAAAGAGAAAAATACCTACAAAGAGAGAGATAGATACTCTAGGAAAAGAAAAATAAATAAATAAATAAATGTCCAGAAAAATCAATTTAAAAATAAAATTGAAATTCATGAAAGCACAGTCCCCGGCGACGGCGCCAAAAACTGGATGGGCGTGAATCCGCAAGTGAACGACTTCGTCGTCAAGTAATAAAAAGATCGAATCCACAGAGACCGTGATCTTAAATAATAATTAATTATTAAATTAATTGAACTAGACAAGAAAAAAATTTGGAAAAGATTTGAAATAAGAATTAACTAACAAATCTAGTAATTAAAACACAATCAAATCAAATCACAATCAAATCAAATCTGGAGATTTTCAAATTAAAAGAGATTTCCAGGAATTGGGTTACCAACAAGACTGCTCATACTACTAAATTGACTACCCCTATTGTTAATTATCAAAATTGCATAAGGTGAATTTATTCTAAATAAGTTAATGTTCCCTCTCGAGATACAAGAACCGTACCCAATTAAACCAACCCCTACTCTCGTGGTAATTGAATTTAAATTGAACCCATTAAGATTCGTGACAATTCAATGAACCCTCGAAGGACCACTTCTAACTCTCGTGATTTAAGTCCTAAGTTCAATCCCTATAGATCCAATACCTAAGTTCACCGCTAGGTTCATCCTTAGAGTATCTATAACATGCAAATAAGTGCGCACCAAATTCACAAGGAATTCATGCAATAGGAATCAAATCGAAAGCAAATTGGAATTAACAAAGGGAAAACATCAATTCATAACATAAAAAAAGTCTTGGTCATAGCCCCAATTCCTAGAAATAAAAAGACTACTCAAGCATTTCCATGTTCATAGCAACCTTGAATAATAAAAACATAAAAATCCTAAGAGAAGAGAAGAAATTGAAAAGAAGAGAAATCCTAATTTTTGCCTAAGGTAGCAGCCAAGTGCTCCCTATTTTCGAGCCACTGAGTCCTATTTATAATGTAGGGTAACTTGGGATTAAAGCAATTACAAATTAGATAAAAAAACAAATCAAAATCCCAGATTTTGCACGTCACGGCCGTGATGCCTATCACATGACATGTTCTGACTTGGAGATGGCTTCACTGCTTGGTCTGTCACGGCCGTGGCAGATTCTGACTTTTGCATTCTTTTCTTTTCAGCCTTGCTCGATCATGGCCATGATGGCTATCACGGTTAGGCCGTGATGGGCTATGTTTGGCTCATATTTCTTGCTTTTCAAGCTCCGTCTTCATGCAAGCTCCAACATAACTGATCCTGAGCATTTTAATCTTCAATTCCTGCACACAAACACCACAAAACCACCTTACCCGTTCCAAGGTAAAAACTAACAAAAATCAAATTAAAAATGCCTAAAGTACATGAAAATGAATGCAATATGATAAAGAAATATGAGGTGCAATCACACTCATCAGGTTCTGATACTAAGAAGAATTTGGTTTGTGATAGGGAAAGTGTGAAAAAATTAATTAATACTGAATGTTTGGGGTTTGTGGCAATGGGAGTCGTTAACGGCCATGTCGTCAACTTAACGGATGCTGGCTAACGAAAGTCAACGTAGACGCTAACTTGTCTCACGTCAGTAATTGTCAGGGACTAACGGAGTAATTGTTTTTTGTCAGGGACTGAAATGGGCTCCGCATTTTTTGTCAGGGACCAAAATGGGTCTTTACCCTAAATTATAAATATATTCTAAAACGTATAAAAAAATATTAAAATTTACTCGACTATGATTAAAAATTCCTTAGAGCACCTGCATTGCAGATGTTATGTCTCTAAAATATCTGATGTGCATTTCCCTAATTTTTTATGAGAACTAAATATTGGTTAATGATTTAAGACTAAACCCCCAATTTGGTCCCTGAGAAAAACACTCGGGTTTGAAATAGTCCCTAACCAAAAAAAACTATCCAGTTGATCCTTAAGAATGTGTTTACCGGGACAGATTAGTCCTTCTGTCATATTTTGTAGTGTTTCTATCATGTGTAGTGCATGTTAATAGGGACTAATTTGGCTCACGGTCATGTTTCTTAGGGACTTTACTGGTATCACTTAAAAATTGTTAGGGACTAATTTGTGACAGAAGGACTAATCTGTCCCGGTAAACACATTTTTAAGGACCAACTGGATAGTTTTTTTTTGGTTAGGGACTATTTCAGACCCGAGTGTTTTTCTCAAGGACCAAATTGGGGGTTTAGTCATGATTTAATTAACCTTCATATTGGTTGTTAACCTGTTAATCTAGTGTGCAGATTAAAACTGTAAGAATCATCCGTCCAACGCAAGTCATAGAATCATCCGTCCAACACAAGTGATTGAAACGCATGTCGAACACTGTAGTGATTGAAGCTCACGTTCAACACTGTAGTGATAGAAGCTCACGTTCAACACTGAAGTGATTGAAGCTCGCGTCCAACAAGTGATTGAAGCTCACGTCCAACGCAAGTGATAGAATCTCACGTCCAATACTTAAGTGATGAAAGCCAGCGTCCACTAAAATAAAATCCAGCATCCACTAAAGTGATGAAAGCCAGCGTCCACTAAAATAAAAGTCGGCGTCCACTAAAATAAAAGCCAGCGTCCACTAAGTGACAGAAGCGCTCGTCCACTAAAGCGATAGAAGCGCTCGTCTAATGAAGTGATAGAAGTGCTTGTCCACTAAGGTAACAGAAGCGCTCGTCCACACAAGTCTTTGGACTTAATGAGTCCTTAACAAGGAGCTCGTCTACTAGGTTACGTTCAACTAGTTAAAGGAGTATCCGTCCAATGACATAGCATTTGGAACTCGTCTACTAGCCCGGATGTAAAATCTTAAATGGCTAGATGGACGCGCTTATCCTATGAACGCAAATTCTCTTAGAATTATCAGAATCTTATTTCAAGAACCAGAATCAAGAGAAGTCAGAAGTTACTCTCTCAAGCAACCTCGGATATCAGAACCAAAGACCAATTAAAGAATGCTTCCATCATGCTTTATTCCCTAGTACCTCTTGTCCTTACACGAAAAGGGAATTGTACTCAGCAAAGTACAAAAAGCTCTCTGCACAACTCTTATATGGCTGTATCACGATGCATAAAGCCATGATCCTTCATGTTAGAGTACAACCAAAGTTCCTATTGCATTAATGGCTGCCCAGAACGACTCTATTGCATTTAATGAAGTTCTGCTTGAAGCCAACATCTGAGGGAATGTCTCTAATGGATCCTAAATGCTTGAAGACCATAAATACAGAAGTCATTGAAGATGAAGCATATAGAAGAGAGAATACACATAGCATCAAAGAGCCATTACTCTGTGCATTAATATCTTCATTCTTTCATTCTGTATTCTTTAATCATTTGAAGTTATTACATAGATTTTCCTAAGCTCTACATTTAAACTACTCTCTGAGTGTTAGTGAAAGATCTGTCTGTGAGAAGTTGTATTTATTACAAACCAAATCTCTCAAACAAACCTGAGTAAGCCTGAAGAGGCTAAGTGTGCAAAGAATACTTGTCTTGACCCTGAAGAGGCTAGGTATGCAAAGAATACTTGTCTTGGATCCTGAACAGACTAGGTGTGCAAACAATACTTGAATCTGTAACCTGATCAGTTATAGTGGATAAATCTTGGTGCTGCCAAGGACTGGACGTAGCTTTTTGCTTTGAATAGTGAACCATGATAAATAACTGTGTCAATCTCTCTTTTCTTAAACTCTTTAGTTTTCTTACGTCTATCTAGTGGTGTGTTTACGAAAAGTCACCCATCCATCCTGTATCCTTCCACTCGTCCAAACCTAGCTTCTGTTTTCGAAAAGATTTCAACTTTGCTTAAATTATGATAAACACAATTCAATCCCCATTCTCGTGGTTATAGTTGTCTGTTTCAGTTGGTATCAGAGCTCAGCCTCTGGGTTGAGCATCTAACAGTGTAGAGGTAAAAGGTCCTGAAGAAAAGACATGACTGCTGGAGCTAGTTCAAGTGGAAGTCACCCGACTGAAGGAGCTTCCCTAACCAGACCTCCTTACTTCAATGGAGAAAACTACAACTATTGGAAAGATAGATTTCAATGGTTCATTCTATCTACAAACTCTGATCTTTGGGATGTCATTACAGATGGTCCATTCGTTCCCAAGAATGATGATAACACTGACAAACCAAAGCTCAGTGGACTACTGCAGAAAAGACAAAATGGGAACTGAACCACAAAGCTAGATATAACATCATTTGTGCTCTCAGTCCGGAGGAGTTTGAGAAGGTATGTGCTTGTGACTCTGCCAAAGAAATATGGGACACTTTAGCTGTCACACATGAAGGAACAGCCAAAGTCAAAGAGTCAAAGATTGCCATACTTGTCAGAAAGTATGAACTGTTTGTCATGGAGGAAGGAGAATCTGTTGCTCAAATGATAAGAAGATTTCAAACTATAGTCAACAGTTTAAAATCTCTTGGCAAAGTCTATACCAATGCTGAGAAGGTTGGAAAGATTCTGAGAAGTCTACCTAAACAGTGGAGACCTTTGGTCACTGATATCTCTCAAGCCAAGGATCTCACTACCTTGACTATGGATGAACTTCTTGGAACACTCACTATTCATGAGCAAGAACTTGGAGATGAAGTTGCACCAAAGAAGGGAAAGTCAATTACTCTGAAAGCTGATCAAAAGTCAGCAAAAGTTTCCAAGGGTCTGAAGGCACATGAGTCATCCAGTGATGCTGACCTATCAGAACTCGAGGATTCTGAGAGTGGTGAAGAATTGTCTCTCCTGACCAGGAAGATAAAGCTTTTCCTACAGAAAAAGAATTTCAAGAGGGGTAAGCCATTCAGAAGGTTCAACAAGGACAAGAACTTCAAAGAATCCACCTCAACAGACAAAAGTCCAATTGTTTGCTATGAGTGCTAGAAGCCTGGTCACATCAAGGCTGAGTGTCCTCAACTCAAGAAGGCCCCTTTTAAGAAATTCTTCAAGAAGAAGAAGAAAGGAATGATGGCTACTTGGGAGGATCTGGAGTCAACATCTTCTAATGAAGAAACAGAGGAAGAAGCCAATCTCAGTTTGATGGCCAACACTGACTCTGACTCTGACGATGAGGTACATCCTGACTATGAGGAATTACTTGATGCCTATAAGGAGTTGATGGAGGCATCCAACTGCTTATCTAAAGCCTTCATATCCCTCAAGAGAGTGTATGTAAAGCTCACCAGCGAGCATAAACAGAAATCTCAAGAGTACGAGAACCTGGCTAAAGAGAACAGTGAGCTGAAGACTGAAAAGTCTAATGAAGCTAAGATCTCAAGTGAAACATCACCATCTGAAGAAGTTGAAAAACTTCAACAGAAAGTGGAAGAGCTCATTTCTGATATTACCAAATTTGTTAATGGTAGAGACAATCTGACTAAGCTACTTGGCAGTCAGAGGCACTCTCTTAACAAAGAAGGTATTGGATATGTCCATCAGACACATCATAAAGTATCAACTGAAGCTTCTACGGTATCTGTTAAGTCAATTGTAATCGAATCTACACCTGTTTGTAACTTCTGTGGAAAAACTGGACATGTTATGTCTAAGTGTATCCATAAGAAGGGAAGGAAGTCTTCACAGACTCCTAGAACAAACAAAAAAGGACCCAGAAAAATATGGGTACCTAAAGATCAAATAATTTTTGTTGCAGATGTCCTCAACAGGACAAAGAAAACACCACTGCTGGTACCTGGACAGTGGCTGCTCGCGTCATATGACAGGAGAAAGGTCTATGTTCCTAGACCTTCAACTTAAGAAAGAAGGACACGCTGCCTTCGGAGGGAATCAGAAAGGGAAAGTTATAGGAATTGGTACTATTGGTGGTAAACCCCTCTTCCCTCTATATCTAATGTTCTTATGGTTAAAGGATTAAGACACAATTTCTTAGCATAAGTCAATTATGTGATAGTGGTTTTGATGTTTCCTTTACCAAGGATGTATGCATAATTAAAGACTGTTGTGGCAAAACCTTCTTTTCAGCTAAAAGGCAACAAAATCTTTATAAGATTGAACTGTCTGATCTCTCAGATCAAAGTGTAACCTGTCTGATGTCTAAAGAGGATGAGAGATGGTTATGGCATAAGAAACTAGGACATGCTAGTATAAAACTAATTTGTGAATTAAAAAGGAATAATCTCGTGAGAGGATTGCCTGATATTAATTTTAAGAAAGATGTCTCTGTGTGATGCATGTCAGAGAGGTAAACAGATAAAATCAAGTTTCAAATCTAAAAACCAAGTATCAACATCTAGACCTCTTCAGTTGTTACACATGGATCTGTTTGCACCAGTTAGTGTTGCTAGCCTGACTGGAAGAAAATATGGATTTGTCATAGTTGATGACTATTCCAGATACACATGGGTACTCTTCCTAACACACAAGGATGAATCTTTTAAGGCTTTCTCAGTATTCTGCAAAAGAGTACAAAATGAGCAGGGTTTCTGTATTTCTACCCTTAGAAGTGATCATGGGGGAGAATTTGAAAATGGGCAGTTTAGACAGTTCTGTGAGGAGAATGAAATCTCTCACAATTTCTCTGCACCTAGAACTCCACAGCAAAATGGAGTGGTTGAGAGAAAGAACCGATATCTACAAGAGATGGCTAGATCTATGTTCAATGAAAATAATCTCCCTAAGTACTTCTGGGCAGAAGCTGTAAACACTGCTTGTTATGTACAAAACATAATACTTATTAGGCCTTTTCTAAAAAGGACTCCTTATGAATTGTGGAAAATAAAAAGCCCCAACGTATCTTATTTTCATGCTTTTGGATGTGAATGTTTTATTCTGAATACCAGAGATAATCTTGGAAAGTTTGATTATAAGGTAGATAAAGGTATTTTCGTAGGATATTCTGAAAAGTCTAAGGCTTTTAGAGTTTACAATTCAAGAACTTGTATTATTGAAGAATTTGTTCATGTTAAATTCAATGATGGATTAAAGACTGATAAAGAACTATCAGATCTAGAAGATGATCTTGTAGGTCTTGATATAAACAAGCCAGAAAGTCAACAACCATATCTAACCAAAACAGAACCTGTGCCTGAGGCTGAAAGACAAGTGGAACAGAGACGAGTCGGCAGATAAGTCAAGATCTTCATGAAGATCTCGAAAGGGATTGGAAGTTCAACACTCATCATCCTAAGGATCTTATTATTGGAAATCTTTCTGAAGGAGTAAGAACCAGATCCACATGAAGAGAATCAAGCAATGTGGCCTTTATTTCAGATTTGGAGCCTAAACGCATTGAATAAGCTCTTGAGGATGAAAGCTGGATTCTTGCTATGCAAGAAGAACTTGACCAGTTCATCATAAATGATGTCTGGACTCTTGACTCTAAGCCTAAAAACAAGTTGGTTATTGGAACAAGATGGGTCTTCAGAAACAAATTGGATGAAGATGGTAAAGTTGTCAGAAATAAGGCAAGGTTAGTAGCTCAAGGCTATAACCAACAAGAAGGTATTGATTATACTGAAACCTTTGCACCTATAGCTAAAATAGAAGCCATACGCATTTTAATATCACATGCTGCATAACACCAAATTACCCTGTTTCAAATGGATGTAAAAAGTGCTTTTCTAAATGGTATAATTGTAGAAGAAGTGTATGTTAAACAACCCCCTGGTTTTGAGGATACTGATAAACCAGATCACGTTTTCAAACTTAAAAAGGCATTATATGGTTGGAAACAAGCACCTAGAGCATGGTATGATAGACTCGGTTCTTTTCTCATGCATAATGGTTTTACTAGAGGACAAGTAGACACTGCTCTGTTCAAAAAATGCTCTAAAGAGAACTTTATTATAGTTCAAATATATGTTGATGGTATTATTTTTGGAGCAACTAATGAAAAGCTGTGCAAGGAATTTTCAAATCTAATGCAAGCTGAATTTGAGATGAGCATGATGGGAGAATTGAAGTTCTTCCTTGGATTACAAATCAAGCAGACAAGTGATGGAATTTACATTCATCAACAAAAATATACCAAGGAGATACTCAAGAAATACAAAATGGAAAATGCAAAGCTCATGAAAACCCTTATGCAACCCAATGCAAAACTAAGCAAAGATGATGAAGGTAAAAAGGTAGATCAAACTGTCTACAGAAGTATGATTGACTCTCTATTATACTTAACTTCAAGCAGACCTAACATTCAATTTAGTGTCTTTATGTGTGCTAGATTCCAATCTGATCCTAGAGAATCTCATCTTAAGGCTGTTAAAAGAATATTTAGATATTTGCTTGGAACTAATAATCTTGGTTTGTTGTATTTAAGATCAAAAGAATACAGATTAGTGGGATATTGCCATGCTGATTTTGATGGAGACAGAATAGAAAGAAAAATCACTAGTGGAGGATGTCACTTCATTGGAGCAAGTTTAGTCGCATGGTCAAGCAAGAGGCAGACAACCATTGCCTTGTCTACCGCTGAAGCAGAATACATCTCTGCTGCTAGTTGCTTCTCTCAACTCTTATGGATAAATCATCAACTTGAGGATTACTCTATTTATGAACATAACATATCTGTATGGTGTGATAATTCCAGTGCTATATGCTTAACTAAAAATCCAATTTAGCATTCCAAGGCTAAGCATATTGAAATCAAACATCATTTCATTAGGGATTATGTTCAGAAAGGCATCTTTGATATTAATTTTGTTAAAACTGAAAATCAATGGGCTGATATTTTCACTAAACCCCTCGCAGAAGAAAGGTTTTATTTATTAGAGATAATCTAAACATGCATTGCATTGTTGAATGACATGTCTGAATGTTAACCTATCTGTGCTAAATCTGTCATTACTCCTATATACATATTCTTTTAACTAAGCATTAGTTCAGGGGGAGTGATGATACAATAGTTTAAGTGGAGTATGTCTCATATGCTTCCTGCATTACTATGATTTTCTTAACATGTTATCTTGCCCTTAACATATCTCATAAATAAAACTTCATAACCCTTTTTGATATTGACAAAAGGGGGAGAATGGGTGAAAGGAGAATGGGAGAAATGAATAATGGGAGAAATGAGAAATGTGATAGAAATGTGTTATATAAGAATGAATATGATATGAATCTTAAATAATACATGGACATGAGTATGCTCTGATAGTTGCTATAATTGCTCAGATAAATCTTAAGTAAGATTGCTCTGATAATAATTTCAAAGTTAAAACAAGTCAAACTTAATGTCTGATCTAGCATCTGCATGACCTGTCCGCTTAAGAAAGTTTCAACCTATATGATATATGTTATTTTCTTTGTTGATATTTTCTGAGGTTCATTAAATCATCTCAATGTTTGTCATCATCAAAAAGGGGGAGATTGTTAAGTCTCTAAAATGTCTGATGTGCATTTCCCTAAGTTTTGATGAGAACTAAACATTGGTTAATGATTTAATTAACCTTCATATTGGTTTCTAACCTGTCAATCTAGTGTACTGATTAAAATTGTAAGAATCATCCATCCAACTCAAGTGATAGAAGCATCCGTCCAACGCAAGTGATTGAAACGCATGTCCAACACTGTAGTGATAGAAGCTCACGTCCAACACTGTAGTGATAGAAGCTCACGTCCAACACTGAAGTGATTGAAGCTCACGTCCAATACTGAAGTGATTGAAGCTCACGTCCAACGCAAGTGATAGAATCTCACGTCCAATACTTAAGTGATGAAAGCCAGCGTCCACTAAAGTGATGAAAGCCATCGTCCACTAAAATAAAAGACAGCGTCCACTAAGTGACAGAAGCGTTGGTCCACTAAAGCGATAGAAGCGCTCATCTTCTGAAGTGATAGAAGTGTTCGTCTACTAAGGTAACAGAAGCGCTCGTCCACACAAGTCTTTGGACTTGCTAAGTCCTTAACATGGAGCTCGTCTACAAGGTTAAGTTCAACCAGTTAAAGGAGTATCCGTCCAATGACATATCATTTGGAGCTCGTCTACTAGCCCGAATGTAAAATCTTAAATGGCTAGATGGACGCAGCTATTTTCAAGATGGACGCGCTTATCCTATGAACGCGAATTCTCTTAGAATTATCAGAATCTTATTTCAAGAACCAGAATCAAGAAAAGTCAGAAGTTACTCTCTCCAGTAACCTCGGATATCAGAACCAAAGACCAGTTAAAGAATGCTTTCAGCATGCTTTATTCCCTAGTACTTCTGGTCCTTACACGAAAAGGTAATTGTACTCAGTAAAGTACAAAAAGATCTTTGCACAACTCTGATATGGCTGTATCACGATGCATAAAGCCATGATCCTTCATGTTAGAGTACAACCAACGTTCCTATTGCATTAATGGCTGCCCAGAATGACTCTATTGCATTTAATGAAGTTCTGCTTGAAGCCAACATCTGAAGGAATGTCTCTAACGGATCCTAAATGCTTGAAGACCATAAATACAGAAGTCATTGAAGATGAAGCATATAGAAGAGAGAATACACATGGCATCAAAGAGCCATTGCTCTGATCATTAATATCTTCATTCTTTCATTATGTATTCTTCAATTATTTGAAGTTATTATGCAGACTTTCCTAAGCTTTACATTTAAACCACTCTCTGAGTGTTATTGAAAGATCTGTCTGTGAGAAGTTGTATTTATTACAAACCAAATCTCTCAAACAAATCTGAGTGAGCATGAAGAGGCTAAGTGTGCAAAGAATACTTGTCTTGAGCCTGAAGAGGATAGGTGTGCAAAGAATACTTGTCTTGGAGCCTGAAGAGGCTAGGTGTGCAAACAATACTTGAGTATGTAACCTGATAAGTTATAGTGGGTAAATCTTGGTGCTGCCAAGGACTGGACGTAGCTCTTTGCTTTGAAGAGTGAACCAGGATAAATAATTGTGTCAATCTCTCTTTCCTTAAACTCTTTAGTTTTATTACGTCTATCAAGTGGTGTGTTTGCCAAAAGTCACCCGTCCATCCTGTATCCTTCTACTCGTTCAAACCTAGCTTCTGTTTTCGAAAAGATTTCAACTTTGCTTAAATTCTGATAAACACAATTCAAACCCTTTCTCGTGTTTATAGTTGTCTATTTCAGCAGGGTGTTTATGGGAATCTTAAAGTGTAAGAATCAGTGCTTATTAAATTTATGGGTTGTAGTGGGTTCTTGTATAAGCACCAGGATTGAGAAAGTGCTTATACAAGCACGTTTCCTTATAACAAATAGTGGATCCTTTTCATTTTTTTAATAATAAATTAGTTGTAAAATAAAGTAAATTATTGATGAAATGTAAGGATGTGGGGTTATTCGTTGGAACTTGGGTCCATTTAAGAACTTTTTAGAAGTTGCTGGGTTGAAGAGATGTGGTGCTTAAGTTATAAAAAATAAAAATAGATGATGTATAATGGTGAGATCCATTTAAGAACTCCAAAATGAGGTGCTGAGATAAAGATGCTCTTACTCCTTGATGCTATGGAACCATATCCACCTTTTTTTTAACTGTATATCCACACACACAATTAAAAAGTCCTTACTCCTTTATCCTACAGAAACGTCTTCAATGCTCCAACAGAACTCGGAGGAGCGATACTCCAAGGGGAATATTTGGTATTGTGCTTTCAAAGTAAAAAAAAAACTAAAATGTTACTGTTCATCTTCTCCATTAGTCTTTCTCTCATTTCCCTCCTCTTTCATTCCTCTATCTCTCTTCCCATCTCGCCGCCACCGCCGCCGCCATCCACCTCCCTCCTCTCTCTCCTCCACTTTCCATCCCTCCAAATACGGGCATCAACCGTCGCACACCAGTCCATCTTCCTCCTCGGTCAGATAACCCAATGCTCATCGTCCTTCTTCCTCTTCCATCGTTGCCGGCCCTCTCCTCCTCCGCCGCCATCCCTCTCCTCATCAATAGGAATCTGAGTTCTTTGCCGTCGCAAATCCGAGACCCATGGCGACCGCGACAGGGTCGCGTCGTTCCCATCTCCGTCCAGACGTGACTGCCGCTCCGTCGTCCCTCTTCCGCCTCACCTTCATCTACTTCCATCGCCATTTTCAAGGTTCTCTCTGAACTGAGCATCGAAGAAGACGACCCTCGATCTCACGACGACTAGTGCCACCGGCGGCTTCAACTCGATGACGACCCTCTTGGCCTGCCCTAGCCTTCCAGGTGTGGTGGTGAGCACGACTACGGGGATGAGAGGTTTTTTTGGTGTCGGTGGCAACGGTGGAGGAGGAGGAGGAGACCATTGGTAGCGAATACATAAGCGAACACCGTCCTGCAGTTAACCTTCAACGGCAGCTTGCTGCCATAGGATTTTAATTTTTTAAATGTAAAAAATTAATTTAAAATCATATAAATTATTATTTTCATAATACCTACTATAACCTTTCAATCTGTACCGTCGGATTATTTTAGTATTAAATCTCTGGTGTAAAATTAGTGAGTATGCAAACTCCGAGTTCTTAGTGGAGTATTGTAGACAGCTCCAAAATTATGGAACCATATCCACCGTTTTTCTTTACTGTATATCCACACTAGGGACGACAAATTGTACCCTTCCCACTTGGTACCCGCAAAAATTACCCACAATGGGTAGGGTAATTACCCGCACAATGGGTAATGGTCTGTGTATCAGTAATTACCTATTAATTTGAACGGGTATGAGTACAAGTACAAGTACTATGGTACCCACCCCGCCCCGCACATATGTATATGTATATTTATTTATTTATATTACTAATATATAATTTTAACTATAATACAAATTTTAAAACCAAAATTAATCTAAAGATTCTTAACTTTCTAAACCTAATTGCATCTATAATTTTTTTGGATGTTTTTTATTTATTTAAATATTTTGATCTATAATGTTTTATGAGTAGATTTAAAAGACCTTTGAATTTTTTTAATTGTTATAACGTTTCTTTTGTTATTTATTGCTTTTCACAGTTAAAATGCGGGTAACAGGTAGGGGTACTGGTACTTAGTTACACAGAGGGTATGGGTAAGGGTACTAAAGTTGCTACTCACATGGGTACGGATACGAGTTCCGGTACGAGTAATTTTTTCAAACGCAGGTATGAGAAGGGTACTATAGTAGCCTACCGAGACTCTACCCATTGCCATCCCTAATCCACACACATGCACATGCACATGCACACATACACAGCTTGATATCTTCTTATTATTTATTTTTTTTGTTTTTTATTTTTTTTTAATTTTGGTAAACCAATTGATTCATCAATCTTTGGGGTTAAGGTGATTAATTCAGGTCGGTTCATTTTTTAAGAAACATAAGAAAAGCCTATCTTTTTTTGGTTTCCCAAGGTATCATCCGCATGCAAATACGGAGACTAATCCCTCGATGTACTGGACGATATTTAAGGGCTAACCTCTCCCAACCAGGTTTTTCTCCATATACAAGAGTCATGGATCGAACCCGTGTCCATTTTCTTAAGGGGCACGAGCCTATCTAAATAAACCCAATTTTCATTTTAGATATTTTTACCTTTTTGCTTCCACTTGTTTTTTTTTTAATTGTCGTATTATTAAAAATCTTATACTATAAAAATAATAAGATATTAAAATGAAAATCCTATTTATTTGTAAAGATTGTTTTTTTAAGTACTTTGTGTTTATAGGTACTACCACATTGACTCATGAACAGTTATATTGATTAATATAATGCTTCATAAATTCATCAAGATCGGGCGGAGGAGGAAGACACGTAAAACGTCTAAGACAGATTGTAAGATCCTACTAAAAACATAAGCCCAACTGTTTATTAGATTTTAGGTAGGCCATGAATAAACTCATCTAGTCTTTATGTATACATCCATTTATTAGAAAGCCCGTTTATTCTTTCTACAATTCACGTTAAACAAGCCAAGTGCCAAGCCCAACCCAAATATATCTATATGGTCAACAAATAAAACCCAACCCAAACCCGACAGAAACCCTCTTCTTCATCTTTATGTAAGAAGAGATAGAACCTAGCGCCGCATCCATCATTGGGGCTTCTGAAAATGGTGGCGCGCGGACAGGTGAACGAGGCAGTGCGACACGGTGGGGGAGGCACAGGCTGAACACAGGAGAATAGGAGCTGGGCGGCGTGGGTTGAAGCAGTGGTTTTTATTTTTATTTAAAACTTCATAAACTTTTTTTTTACCACGGGTTGAGAAATCTGCCCAAAAACCCATCGTTAAAGGCTTCTGCGTCCAACTCTCAAAAGTGTCGAAATCGCACGATTCCACCGATTCTACGAGTTTCCACTGCGATTCCACAAGTTCTGCAAGAACCACGACTTTTGCTAGTATCGGACTCGCTCGGGCAAAAGAAAATCATATAATCGCCGATTTTACGTGATAAATAGTGATTTTACCTTTTACGTGTCTTCCCGGACCTCCCGATTCTAACTAGAATCTCGATTTTGACAATCTTGATTACAACCAATCATAAATTATAAAATTGTTAATTTTTAAAATGATTAAGATAAGAATCAAATATTTTTAATAGTGTGACAATTTTTAATTAATTGATAATATAAAAAAAACTTTACACTGTCAGTAAGTATATATATATATTTATATTGTTATATTATTAAAATATTAAGTATCACAATAATAACCTTAAAAGTTATATATATAATATAGGTTAAATTGGTATATACTGTCACTATAAAAAAAAATATATATATATGACTTTTATTTTAGTTATGATAAGAGTCAATTTTTTTTAATGAAATATCAATTTCTGATTGGTTGACTTTACACTATTAATATATACTAATTAGATCCATATAATATATGATCGATTAATAATATAAAATAATTTATATTAATAATAAGTTGTCTTTCGCACTTTCCGCATGAATTGGATAAATAAAGCAAACAGGCCTTTTAATATGTGTGTGTGTGCGCGCGCGTGTGTGTGTAATAAGTTGTCTTTCGCACTTTCCGCATGAATTGGATAAATAAAGCAAACAGGCCTTTTAATATGTGTGTGTGTGTTCATTCATTCAAATTGATAAAATATATCAAAAACAATACAAATTTAACATTCCTAAAAATCGGAAAGGATAAATCTGCGAATAAACTCACAGCACCCAAGTTAATAGCATAACACGGTAAAATATGCATACAAATGTGACAAAATCAAAGTGACCGGAATACCCATGTGAAGTATGGTCTTGACTAAACTCATGGCTGAAAAGGATCGCTATGCAATAGCTGTAGAAACAGGAAGTGTGAGAATAAGAGTTTCCACTCTATACACAAGAGGATAGACTTATGCTTTTCTAGTTTTTACCATCCAATAACATACATCAGAAATAGTTTCCAGTGCTCTAAAATCAGAAATTTGCCTCACATGATCAAAGTGCTCAAATTGCGTCCTTAATTGTGTCATCTCATATTCTGCAAAGTCTTGAGGGTTAAATTTTGTTACCAACTGACAGATGTCATCAATTCTGAATGATATTCACATCTCTCTCGGTTCTAAAGCGGAACTAAGACTGAGTAGTCCCATAGTGTTATCATTGAATTTGTCATTCAGTTCTTGCAATTGAGAGTCTATCACAGCATTAAAAATATCAACTTTGTAATAATACTCTATTGTAATATCATCTTGTTGATTGCGGGCGCTTTCTCGTCTTCCAATATAACGAGCATTAAAATCTACTATGGGTATGTTGACAGATTCACAAAAAGATTTAACACTTGCAATCAATTCATCCCATCCAGCATCTCTCATCTTTTCAATAAGTGACTTAGTAGACGAAGCCAAATCCATCGCATTTAAAATATCTTGAGATTGGAGTTGCAAAGCTTGGCAAAGTGCATTAGAAATCTCCAAAATATTTCTCTTGAGATACAGAATGAAAAAAAATTCAAAAGAAATTAAAATTTCATAAGCTACATCTACATCACCTCTTTGAACACCTGAAGTTCCATCCTTTACAATATTCAACAAAACCTCACATATCGCACTAAACATCTTCATCAAGCTAGAAATGGATTTCAAGTGAGAACTCCAATGGGTATCACCCGTTCTCTGTAAAGAACCAATTTGATTATGCCCTTTCCCACTTTCAAGATCACCATTTTCAAGTAAATAAGCAACATTTGCAGCATGGGCAAATTTTAATTGGTCATTACGTTTACATGATGCACCAACAATATTGACAACAAAGTTCAACTTGATAAAAAACTTATGGATGGGAATAACATCCCTAGACGCCGCAACTAATGCCAATTACAAACGATGTGCAAATCAATGAACATAGTAAGCATAAGGACATTCTTTTAAAATCAAAGCTTTCAAACAATTCCATTCTCCACGCATGTTACTTGCACCGTCATAACCTTGTCCTCGAGTAGATTGAACATCAAGATTATGATTGGAAAGGATAGTACAAATACCTTTTTTCAATGTTAATGCAGCAGTGTCGTCGACATGAATAAGCCCAAAAAAGTGCTCCTGCACATAGCCATCTTTGTCAACAAATCTCAAAACAATTGACATTTGCTTTCTTTTAGATTCATCTAGAGCTTCATCAACTATTATGCAATATTTTGCATCACCAATTTCTTCACGGATGACATTCCTCACTTTATTTGCCAATACATGTAAAATTTGCTTATGTGTTTTTGGTGATGTACATGAGGCATTACGTGGAGCTTTATTCAAAACTTCTGCCACTTTGTCATTTTTCGAAGTTGTGTAACTCAATAGTTCCAAAAAGTTTCCACGATTTCTTGATGTCTTAGACTCATCACGACCTCTGAAAGAACATCCTTGAAATGCAAGCCACCTAATTGGCTTAAGTGAAGTTTCCAGACGAAGTCTATTTTCTGTAATTTCTTGCGATGTGAAGTTCTCAAACCTTCTTGAAATGTGTGATGGTTGGTTCATAAGATCTTCACATACTTTCTCGGCATTTCTATGAGTTGAAGTGAGATCTTTTCCGATGTGCATCAAGAATGCACAATTTTTTCCACCCCTCACCTTTTTCCATGATCGAAATCCGTTAACAGTAAATGCATCCAATGCACAATGTCCATCTTTTTTATGGAATAAGAAACATGGTAGACAAAACGTAGCATCTACACTAAGAGAATATTCCAACCAAGATGGAAATAGCTTAAACCATGATGACTGAAAATTGTGAGAATGTTTTTTTTGTAGATTTTGGATACGTAGAAAGCATACATTGATATGGACCGGCTTTAATATAATCTCTAGCAAAATGAATCATCTAGAGATTAGCTACAAAATAACTAAAAAAATAGTGGTAGCACGAAATGGACGGCAAATCTGCTAGAAAAATTATATTTAGCTAATTCGTAGTTAATTTAAAACAATCCTAGCAATATTGTAGCTGATCCTTAGTAATAAGTTGTTCAAAATTGCATATTCCTAGCTATACAGCTAGGATATTGTCAATTTCGTAGCAAATGTATAGCTAATATCTTAGTACTCTCCTAACTAATTTGTTGCTAATTCTTGGTTAAGGTTTAATCTAAGTTTTACATTCTCGAAGCTATTACTTAGGTAACTTGTAGCTAATTTCATATTCTTTCCTGACCAATTCATAGTATAATACATAGCTAATTATAATTTAAACAAGTTTAGAAAACAAGTTCAAAACAATCCATTATTCATAGGTCTATTACAAACACTTCAAAACAAGTTTACAAAACAATTTCAAAACAATCCATTGCCAATTCATAGATCTATTACAAACACTTCAAAAAAAGTTTACAAAACAAGAAATAGAGACTTAAGTTCAAAACAATCCATTGATCAAAGTTCTCCATCATGATCATTCATCCTCTTGATCTTTCTCTCCTACTCCACATTGCAATGGTGCTTGAGGCTTAAGATTTCTGGCTGCAACCAAACAACCATGGAAGTAAAATCAATTATGATACTTTCAACCTTAAAACCAAACACACTTAAATGGAACACGGTATATGTGGTACCCTAAAATTGAAGGTCAATGGGTTCTGTGCAAGGATTATAATAATTCCTTCCCTAAAATTTCAGACATAGGACATGCATGAAAATAACTTCCAAAAAATGACAAATTGTCCATGCTACCCATGCATTTCAAATTCCATCAAAGACTAACTTACATGTTACCACTTAATGAACTTGGAAAAACATTACGGTAAAGGATAGAGAAACAAGAAAAACACTATTTCATTTATTTCTCCACTCTTTAAGCCTTAAGAAAACATTTATTATCACAAATATCAGTAAGAAAGATAATAATCAAACCTGGAAATAATTAAAGGAGTTCTTCCCAATATCGTTGTTTGGTGCCTAATTTAGTCGGGGAAAAAAAATTAGCCGATCACCCACACACATGATAACAATGTGTCTTGATACACAATAGACATGTCAATCCACTTCATATTATATGAATTTGTATATTAGAATGAACTTTGAAAGGGTATTTAAGAATTACTAACCCGCAACATTGCCATCAGCATGGTAAGGAGGGCATAAGAACCAATCCCACCAGAATATACCTGCATACTTTATAAGAATCTTCAATTAGGCAGATTGGGATCCACATCATTACAAGACAACAAAAATATAACATATTTAAGAAAAACCCGTACCTATATTACTGTGGAAGGATGACAGTCTAATGCAAAGCAAAAGATAGGGATTGGCAACAAGGACCTCACATTCCAGACTTGAAAACTTAAAATAATCCAATATATTGGTCACTATGCATTGGTCAAATATACTACATACTCTACATGGATTATAAACTTAAATACTCAAGGCATAGAATCTAGAATCAAAATTTGGAAATGCATCTTGAAACCAAGTAGTGAAAAAAAAACCTAAATATACTAAGTAGCCCATTTGTCTATGTCAAAATTGAAACAATGCATAACTCCTCAATGAATTAATGATATTGACAATAATTTAATACTGAAATAGGTTTTAATTGTTCTTCAGCACAATTTTGAGCAACAACATGATAACCCAAAATAAATACTAGGTGACAACCATGCATCTATACAACTACCTCACATTTCAGCATATGATAAAAAAAACTAAAGCAGATTTCTTTGAAGACTTTAATTCGTTTTATTCTTCTTTTGCTACTACCTCCTCAATCAAGACAACTTAAATATTTATAAAAAATATTGGAACAATCCTTTTTATCCCATCAAACAAGTATACTATTTCAAAATTTTATTCCTTTTATAAATTACAAAAAAAAAAATGGTACAGCTCCATGCATCAAACTACACTATTTCAAATCTTAAAACGGAAAGTGGAAAATTCAAAGAGGAGAAAAGAAAAGTGGTTGTGCCCATGCAATTGTTATTCACAAACATACGCAATAAACAAAACATCATGCAAATATTAACACAATTCATTCAGCTATCCTACTATGCATATCCATTAATACCAGTGATTCCATTTCAAATCCTAGATGTTTATGTTGATTAATGACCAAGGAACACTCAAGTTAAATATCATGCAGACCAAAGACCTAGCAGTCTATAAACAAACCCCACTGTGTAGGTCATGACGGTTTATTAAATTAGTTGGTCTGATAAGATTTCAAAAGTTTGGTCTATACCTGCTTATATAGACGCTCTCTCTCAATAGCCAACTGCATTACCATATTTTTGAAAACTTTGGTCTGCTTGCTAATGTCCTTTTCAGTTGCCACTTTTTCTTCCTCTACTTGGTGCAGAGATCCCTCCAATATACTCCTCAAGAAGCTTAGCTCCTCATTTAACTCGGCATTAATTCAGATAATATGATACACTTCTCCTCAGGACTCATTGAGGTTCATGAAAAGATCAAAGGTTTAGAGTCTAATAAAGATTTGTTCATATGGTTCAAAAGAAATTATAAAATGATTGTTAAGCAACTACCTTTGCAGCTTTACCTTCCAAAATCTCACTTAAAGACACTCAAATAGAAAAAGAAAGCATACGATTAAGCACATGGGTCACTATTATCTTGAAGTTCCAGACGATTTTTTGAATCTTGTTGAATCTCAGTATGCACAAGTAAAGGTCTTCTACATTTTACCAATGCGGACAGTCCTTCCTAACAAAAATTAACAAAGCAAATTTACTTTAGCAATACATAAGTATGTAAATGGTTACCTTTATACCAGGAACACCAACACTTAAGAGACCTTCAAGAATACTGATATTAAGTGCATTTTCAGGAATTAGCTTACTTGTTTTGAGATCCACCATATTAAAGAAGTAACTCTTTTTTTATGTTAATCCATGTAGCTTTTACATATGTTTAGGAACACTTGTGCATCCTGCATATCCAGAGATAAAATACTATTATCGGTAGGTAAAGTTAGTAGCAAAAACAAAAAATTCTTGTAGTGAAAGACAACTTTTCTCATTCATTAGGAACAAAATTAATTGATGGCTGAACTAATTAAATACACATGTGTTAAAACACCCGTGATAAATAGTACATTTCAATGGACAACTTTTAGATATTTTGCGAGTAAAGGAAGACTGGACTTTCACAGCATTTAGAACCTGAACATAAATGGGTAGCAGTAGCACTACAGAACCATGAGATGCTTGTCTTTTTCACATATAATTGAACCTACACACACAAAAGGAGACAAAACTTTATTAGTTTCACAAGATACATTGGCATGTCCCTAGTGGAATCAAAATGAGTTTTTAAACTAGCAAAGTTAGATGGTGGTTGGTGTGGAGGAAGAGATTACCCCATGGCAAGACTGGTAACCCCTACCATTCATTCACCAACCTCGACCTTACACAAATTAAGAAATAGAAAAAAGGAATGCAGAATCCAAATATCTAAGTTATAGTTTATGTCAAGTCAACTAAAATTATAAGAAAGTATATTGTCCCATTTTTAGATTAGTTGAAAAACATACATCAGAAATCATAGTTATTAAAGTATGAAGCAAATGATATTGGTCCTGATAGTCTGATTACCAAATTACTAACAACCAATGAATAAAAATTGTAATATATATGTTCAACAATGTGGAGAGAAAGTCGTTGTGTCCTAAATCTTTTATAGATATTTATGAAGGAACGAAAGGTTTGTTAATTACCTTGAGGGACTCGGAGCTACAAAAGAATGCCATGTGCATGCACACAGTGCTCCACCAAGTAGAGGTACCTAGAACTATCATACAAGAAAGGGATAGGAGCTTAACAAAAATCTCATAAGTGCAGTGTAAACCATACTTAAAAGCACGTTATCTTATAAGTAATGGGCCAAATGAGTGATACACACTTCTACTTTCAGCACAAGCATGGTGTACAAGCATTATCATTATGAACCTCATTGAGGTATTTTATCGAGCAGTTTGTGATGCAACAAGTTCTTATCCATATAATATACATGCCAATGTATTAGTTGGATCCCATTATGCACAGCACGGTACGTTTTCACAAAAGAGCAACAAAACCATCCAAGATGAATGTCAAATCAATTGAACAAAGGTATTCTTCAACAAAATCCATAAAGCTCAATTAAATCCCTAAAATGTATTTCTAGATGCATCAACAACATTTTTTTTCGCAATTGTTAATATAACAGCAACCAGAACCATAATTTAAATAATCTCAAACATTGGAACTCAAAAATTGACATACCTAAAAGATTTGCGCTCCTTACAGGGTTGTTTTCGTTTGTGACTCCTCTTTGATATCTAATAGTAAGCCAGAGAGAGATAAAAGATTTCAAAATCACTTCGTCGCGCTTCTTACAGGGTCGTTTTCGTTTGTGACTCCTCTTTGGTACTGTAATGGTAAGCCGGAGAGAGAGAGATATAAAAATGAATTATAATATTCAGTTTTAAACTAAGAAAAGATATACCGTAGTTAATATTAAGTTAATGAACTTCAAAATAGCTACTAATTTTATTAGTAGGTAAAGTTAGTAGCAAAATTTAAAAAATCTTGTAGTCAATCTGAACCAAACAAACATCGTAACAAGACGGGAAACCAAACGACGCCGTAACAAGACGAAGAATAAAACACCGCCGCATGTAGATGACAAAAACACGGAAAAACACGGAAAAAAACTAGATCTATATGGAAAAACTGTTAGACTTAATTATTTATGCCTAGACATGTTTCTAATTCCTTAAACATCATGTAGACAAAGTCAATATTAACAAGAAACATGTTCTTCATCAAGCACAAATCCAAAACCAATAATCTCATGCCAATTCAAGATGACTAATGAATGCGGAAGCGTACCCGAAGGATCCATGAAGTCTTGATGGAAATGATGATGTTCTTGATAGAGTAGTGATCTTCCAATTGAAGATTCTCCTTAGCCTTAGTTCCTCCTCTAATGGGATGAAGAGAATTGAAATTCCTTTCTTTTTTATTATGTCTACAATTGGGGACCATAACCCTTTATTTATAAGAATTGCATGCCCTTTCATGAAGAGTGATGTCCCTTCGAATTCAACCTCTTTCATGAAGAGTCATGACTATCCACACATTTCTTATCTCTAATTTTGCCCATCATAAAAATAGAAATAAGACCTTATGGTATCTACACAACAATTTTCATAACAATTATGTCCATAGCCATAAACCTTACTTGAATTAGATCACTTTAATTTGACTAACTAAAAATAATGGCCCTAACACATTTAAACATTACAAGTGTGACCCAAAAATTTCTAACAATCTCCCACTGGTCACATATGTATGCTTATAAATGTGTTATACTTTATGAGCTCCAAATTTGCCATTATAAACCTTGGACATATCCCTATCCCGTCCATTAGTTATATCAATATATAGAACCAAAGCGGCTTTCGTTATATCAATCATAACTAAATCCATCAATGATCACTAATATTAACACAACCAAATGACATAGATTAATCATGAAATGTGAAGCATGAAAATCACATGAAGGTGATCTGTACATGTCGATTTTCAACTGGTCCTACTTTACTTTAGTGAGATCATTAAAGACATTATCGTACAAAGTGTAATAAACTAAATACCAAAATTTATTTCTGATCAGAACAGTATCCAAATATAATAGTATGCATACATAATTTCAAATATAGAACATGAATTACATCAATGACTAACTCCCACTAAACTAAAGAATCCTCAAACTGTGTGACACCCATGTGAGCAGTGTGCTCATGAAAGACCTTGGGTGGAAGGCCCTTTGTTAGAGGGTCTGCTATCATGGAGTTTGTCCCTAAGTGTTCTATGGAAATCTGTCCACTCTGTACTCTCTCCTTGACAACTAGGAACTTGATGTCGATGTGTTTCGACTTTGTCAAGCTCCTATTGTTATTGGAGTATAAGACGGCTGATTTGTTGTCACAGTATAACTTAAGTGGTCTTTCAATCCCTTCCAAAATTCGCAGCCCAGTGACAAAATCCCTCAGCCAAATCCCATGATTTGATGCCTCATAACATGCTACAAACTCTGCTGCAATGGTGGATGAAGCAATAAGTGTTTGCTTGGCACTGCGCCAAGAAACTGCACCACCAGCCAATAGATTGATATAGCCCGAAGTGGATCTTCTACTATCTTGGCATCCGGCAAAATCGGAGTCAGAATACCCAATGATCTCCAAAGAGTCTGATCTCCTATATGTGAGCATATGATCTTTTGTTCTCTTCAAATACCTCATAAATCTTTTGGCTGCTTTCCAATGATCCATTCCTGGATTGCTTAAGTAACTGCCTAAAACTCCAACAATGTACGCTATGTCCGGACGCGTACAAACCTGGGCATACATTAGACTCCCTACAGCTGATGCATAGGGAATCTTCTGCATCTCCTGAATCTCAATATTTCCTTTTGGGCATTGACTGAGACTAAATTTGTCCCCCTTAGCGACCGGGGTATCACCTGGTTTGCAGTCCTGCATGCTAAATCTTTTGAGCACCTTATCAATATAGATGCTTTGTGATAATCCTAGAATACCTCGAGTTCGATCTCGATGTATCTGGATCCCAAATACAAAGGAGGCGTCACCAAGATCTTTCATATCGAAATTTCTTGATAGAAATCTCTTGGTTTCGTGCAACATGCCTATATTGTTAGTGGCAAGCAGTATGTCATCAACATACAATACCAGGAAAATATACTTGCTCCCACTGAATTTGTGATACACACAATCGTCAACCGCATTCATCTCAAAACCAAATGAGAGAACTACCTGATGAAACTTGTGGTACCACTGACGAGACACCTGTTTTAGTCCATAGATGGATTTTGTCAATTTGCAAACCATTTTCTTTGGGTCTCCCGACACAAAGTTTTCTGGTTGCACCATATAGATTGTTTCATCAATGTTGCCATTGAGAAACGCCGTCTTAACATCCATCTGATGAAGCTCCAAATCATAATGTGCAACAAGAGCCATGATTGTCCTAAAAGAGTCCTTCGATGAAACCGGATAGAAGGTCTCTTTAAAGTCAATCCCTTTCTTTTGAGTGTATCCCTTGGCTACAAGACGAGCCTTATACCTTTCCACATTACCTTTGGAATCCCTTTTGGTCTTAAATATCCATTTGCAACCAATGGGTTTCGCACCTTCTGGCAATGGGACAAGTTCCCAAACCTTATTGTCTTGCATGGACTTATACTCCTCATTCATTGCTTCAATCCATTTTTTCGAGTTGGAATCTTGCATGGCTTCACGGAAATTGATTGGATCATTTTCCATCATACCATCATTTTCCTCATGTTCTTGGAGAAATACTATGTAATCATCTGGAATAGCATTTCTTCTTTCTCTAGTGGATCGTCGCAACGGCACTGGTTCTTGAAGCACTGGTTCTTGAGGATCTTGAGTTTGTTCTTCTGGGACAACTAATTCATCTTGAATGGGAGTTTGAAAAACAATGTCTTGGAGAGGTTCCGTACTTGCTTCATCAGAAGCAACTATATGAACCGGTCCTGGAATTGAAACTGATTCTTCCTCAAAGACAAAGTCTCTAACCTTATTTATCCCGCCAAACTCAATATCCTCAAAGAACGTGGCAGTTCCCGTCTCAAAAATTGTCTTTAATTTGGGATCGTAAAACTTATAGCCCCTGGATCGTTCAGAATAGCCAATAAAGTAGTTGCTCACTGTTCGGGGATCCAATTTCCTTTCATTTGGCCTATAAGGCTTTGCCTCAGCTGGACATCCCCATACATGAAGGTGATTTAGACTAGGCTTTCTACCTGTCCAAAGCTCATAGGGTGTTTTGGCAGCTGCCTTAGTTGGCACTCTGTTCAAAATGTAAGCTGCAGTCTTCAATGCCTCTCCCCAGAGTGACTCTGGTAAAGTAGAATGACATAGCATACTACTTACCATATCCTTAAGAGTCCGGTTTCATCTTTCAGCTACACCATTCATGCTAGGTGACCCCGGCATGGTGTATTGTGGGACGATCCCACATTCCTGAAGGTATTTGGCAAATGGTCCCGGACGTTGTTCACCTGAACCGTCATACCTACCGTAATATTCACCTCCACGGTTAGATTTGACACTCTTAATTCTTTTATCTAGTTGATTTTCAACTTCAGCCTTAAATGATTTGAACACGTCCAAAGATTGAGACTTTTCATGTATAAGAAATAGGTACGCATATCTGGAATAATCGTCTATGAATGATATAAAGTATTGTTGACCATTCCAAGATGGTGTTGGAAATGGCCCACAAATGTCCGTATGTATCAATTCTAAGACATCTGTAGCTCTATATGCTCCCAATTTCTTTTGTTTGGTCTGTTTGCCCTTAATGCACTCAACAAAGACATTAAAGTCTGTAAAGTCAATGGAATCAAGGATCCCATTTGACACAAGTCGTTCAACTCTATTTCTAGAGATGTGACCTAGACGCTTGTGCCACAACGCTCCTGAATTTGCATTGTCAACTTTGCGCTTAGTACCACGTGATTCCACATTCAAGTTTTCATTATAGGAAGCAATAGTGTCAAGCAAATATAGATTGTCATACACCATAAGAGTACCAGTTCCAACAACATTTGAATTAATAGATAAACTGAATTGATTGTTTCCAAATGAACAATGATAACCAATTTTGTCCAAACAAGAAACAAACTAAATTCCGTCTAAAGGACGGTACAACAAAAGTATCCATTAAATCCAAATAATAACCAGTACTTAATAACAACCTAAAATGCCCTATTGCCTCTACTTCTACCGACTTGCCATCTCCCACATAAATGCGTCTTTCAAGATCGGTTGGCCTTTGTAACTCGTGCAACCCTGCATTGAAACACTGATGTTAGTAGTAGCCCCAGAATCTAACCACCAAGTGTTTCTAGGTACTGAAGCTAAATTTACCTCAGAACAGACCAAAGTAAGGAACATACCTTTCTTTTCACGCCAGGCATGATACTTGGTACATTCCTTCTTGACATGTCCAGTCATGCCACAAAAGAAGCAACCGTTGTCACCTTTATTTTGCTTCTTTTGTGTTGGACCCTTATCAGCTTCATTCTTAGTATCCTTATGTTTCCTATTTTTGCCCTTGTCTTTAGAGGTGCTTTCTAGGTGAGCACTTTCTGTCCTTTCTTGCTTCATCCTCTCTTCCTCTTGCACACAATATGAAATGAGCTCGTTAAGAGACCATTTCTCCTTCTGACAGTTATAACTGATCTTAAATTGACTGAATTGTGCAGGAAGAGATATTAGCACCAAATGTGCGAGTAAGTCATCTGATAACTCGAGCTTTAGAGCCTTAAGCTTGGAAGCAATATTAGACATTTCCATTATGTACTCCCTTACATTTCCTTTGCCCTTATACTTCATAGAAATCAAGCTTTGAAGGAGTGTGCTTGTTTCTGCCTTATCACTTTTGGCAAAGCGTTTCTCAATTTCGGTAAGGAATTCTTTGGCACTTGTTATCTTTTCAGATATAGCACCCCTAAATGCCTCCGGAATGCCGCGCTTAATGATCATGAGACTCATACGATTGGAGCGTTCCCACTTCTCATAAGTTTTCCTCTCTTCAGAGGTACTGGAGTCCGTAAGAGAAGAGGGTTGCTCCATCCTTAGTGCAAGGTCAAGATCCATGCAGCCCAGAACAATTAAAATGTTCTCTTTCCAGTCCTTAAAGTTGGTACCATTAAGGACCGAAACCGAATTCATGTTAGCAGATACAGTAGCAATATTAGCTGGAAAGAGAACAAAACAAACAACATAAATTTACTCAAATCATAATTTAAATTCAAACATAAACAAATTCAAATAATGGCATAACTCATCTCAAGATACCTAGTGCAACATTAATATCAAGTCTTTGGACAGTAATATTAATTGCTAGTGATACTCTTATTGCAATGATCAAACACTGATAATAATGCATGTCAAATAATAAACCGTTCTTTGGACTGATTTATCATTCACATATACAACCTTATAATTATCACATGTTTATCATCACGGGTGTACATATAATCCGGCCAAAATATTAACCTTCCTTTGGGTCAATTAATACTCGCATGGATACATATACACACTAGCATTTAACATCTCTCATGAGAAATCTACACAAGAGATGTCACTTTGGTGACTTCTTGTTTCAATTGACTCACTTAAAATGTTAAACAATTATAACCATATATTTGAATTCAATCTGATTGCTTTATTTTAAATGTTTGAACAAATATTTACATAATTGAAATTTTAGTCCAGCGGTCAATGTTGCATGATATCTCAGGTTCGATTCTCATGTGGTGGCAAATTTAACCGTTTTGTCCAATTTTTCAGAAAATAGCTCCTTTTTTTTAAAAGGAAAACGGACGAAAAACACTACCAAATGGGAATCGATCCCTTCCCACTCACAGAACAATGCAACGATTCAACCACTAGACCAAGGGACGCGCTGCTTAATACAACGAACTTTAAAGATTAAATTTAAACTCCGTTGTTTCATACATACAGAAACAAAACGGAAAGAAGTCACACCATCACAATCAGAGATTGCAACTTTAAACAAATAAAACTTGCAACACAACAATATCCACATATTATAACAACAGGAAACCAAGTTACTTTTAAATATGCAATATTCAGTAATTAATATGATAGACCCAGGCCCCAAAATTAAACCAGAATTGCAATACAGGAAATAGAAATTGTTAACTCAAAAGTGTTACATGATTAATTGCAAACCACATATTCAGGGACCGTATATACATGATAGTGCACCACGTATGTTGCAATAATTATTGAAAGAAGAGTGATATCAATTATCACAGTGACACAGTGACATTACGTAAACACAGTTTAACAT
>CM061067.1:108462692-108670192 GCA_030762895.1 Sophora flavescens | reverse complement strand
AACCCGGCCACCGAGCTTAAATACCCAGCCCAATTCAGAAATTAAGGGATAAGATATTGATATTATCCTTAAATATTCTTGATATTATCTGAAATAACCTTATCCGGTTAAAAGAGATAATATCCCCTAAATTAAGGGATAAGATATTGATATTATCCTTAAATAATCCTGATATTATCTGAAATAACCTTATCCGGTTAAAATAGACAATATCCCTTAAATTAAGGAAATCACATCTCAAAGAAGATTTAAGAGATAAAAGGAGATAAATCCATATCTCTAAAAGATAGGGGATCCTATTTTAAAAGGAGGAGAACCCAATAGAGAAAGACACTTTTCACTGAACCCCAGTGACTCTCCCTTAAGCGTATTAGAGAAACTAGCTCGACCAAGAGACTATTGAAGAGTCCTTGCTCGCTGGTATTCATCAGAAACAAGATTAAGGGATCAAGATCACTACGGTCAAGGGTTGAACTGATGAGTGTGATTTTACCTCATTTTTCATGTACATTTCTGCATGCATTTGCATATAGTTAGGCCAATTTAGTGTTGATTTTGTATAGTTTTTCCTTTGGAACGGATGAGGTGGTTTCTGTGTGTTGTTTTGCAGGATTTAATGGAAAAATGCCCAGAAATCAGCCTTGGTGGAGCTTGGATGAAAAAGAGCTAGAAAAGTGAAGAATATAGCCAAACAGAGCCTATCACGGCCTGGCCGTGATGACCATCACGGCCGTGATGAAGCAGAGCAAAAGGCAAAAGTCGAGATCGTCACGGCCTGGCCGTGATGGCTATCACGGCCGTGACTTAGTATTCGCCGCGAACAAAGGGCTCGCCGCGAGTGACCATTTTGTGCAAATTCGCCCAAGTCGAGACCATCACGGCCTGGCCGTGATGGCCATCACTACCGTGACGGGCGACTGACCTATAAATAACAAAGACAAACAGATATTTAAAATGGGACTAACTTCTAACCTAAAATAATCTGCACTTGGAGGCAGGCCGAGGCTGGTGGTCGGAGAGGGTTTCTACCCAAAAAGGGGGCGTTTCTTTACTTGGATGGGGAGAAGATTGGAGGAAGCTTGTCTATGAGTGTTCTCCATCCCTTCTCTTTTTCCTTTTGTATTTCCTTATCATGAGTAGTTAAATCCCCATTGTTGGGGTTAGATGTAACTTTTCTGAACTTGTTGTAATTGATTTGGTATTTTAATACAAGTTTCTATTTCGTTATGAGTATGTGATTCTGTGTTTAATGCTTTCCTTGGATTAGCTACCCATAGGAATGATTTGTTGCTTTGATAGATGACTGGAAGGTTGGTATTAAGGCATGCTCATGAATCATATGCCAAGTAGGTCAAGAATCTAGACATAGGTGTTGGCTGCTTGCAATCTTATAAGTCTTAACTTAATGCAAAATCTCAGGTTATTCCACCTAAGACATTAGGGTTTAATTTGGGGTTTTAGGCTCAATGCACCTAAGACATTAGGCTTGAGTACTTTAGAAAAGGCTTGATTGGCATAATTGAATTAGGACTTGTGTTAGAAGCCATTTCATTGCAACTAAGGGAGAATTAGTGTAGTCTAACCCTGACAATTCTAGCCACATTCCTGTTTGCATACCAAGTGTTTGACAAAATTCCAAAAAGACAAAAATACTTTATTTCTTTATTTTCTGTTTAATCTCTCATATTATAGTTTAGTCTAGATAGTTGTTAAGTTTGTAAATTGGTAATTGACAACCAATCCCTGTGGATACGATAACCGGTCTCACCACCGTATTACTTGATTGCGACGAGGTGCACTTGCCTTCATTTATATATCTTAAAAATACACGCATCATGAACCTAGAACTACGTCTGGCTTTGATTCCCATTGGGATACGTAGGACCGGAATACAACATTCTGTCAAGCCATAATCAAAAACAACCCCCATCGTTCACTCTTGGTCAAACGTTCTACGATGAGATTCCGGCAAGTCGGATCTCGGCAAGAACATTTGGCGCCCACCGTGGGACCGAGGAAAAACTTTCCCCGGTTCCACAAGAAAGCTTGATGGTGACTACACGGAATGGTCCGAAGGGTGGGGCGAACAGCATGAACCATGAAGATCATGAGACCTCGAACACGAGCCAGAACCACGGCAATCGTCCTTCCTCTCCCGTCAATGAAGATAACCCTCGACTAGGAGAAGTTATGGAACATCTAAGGCAGCTGCGGAAGGAGAACGTGAAGATACGTGCGCAAAATTAGAGGCTTTTAAGAACTCGGAAAAGAGAAAGGTCCCTGACACCTTCCAACGAAGAGAAATCCTCACCCGAGGCTGGCCAAAAGGATCCGTCCTACGCACCCTCTCCTCGGGACACTAACCGACCATCCAAAACCAAACATCCCCCGGAGGCTTCAGAAGCTAAGTCTCATGCAGAAAGGACTAGCCAAAAAGAAAAGGTAGCAGATCGGCGGCCGAGGTTACCGTTCATGGATGACATCGATGAGGTAACCATGCCTAGATATTTTAAACCCCTTAACATCGATAAGTTCAATGGAACCTCTGACCCAACCGAGTACGTAGAATCCTTTATTTCTTCTGTTTACTTGGTGACCGATTCGGAAGCCGTCATGTGCAAAGTTTTTCCAACCACTTTGCAAGGCCCCGCCTTAACCTGGCTTACGAATCTACCACCTCGATCAATTGGTTCCTTTGATGCGCTCGTAACTAAGTTCACCGCGCAATTCGCAGCAAGCCGAAGGCATAAACGGCACTCGGTCTCGCTGGTGAATTTCAAACAAGAAAGGAATGAATCACTCAGAGATTATATGGCTCGTTTTAATGCCAAACAAATCTTAATTCCCAACATGAGCTTGGAACTCTGCCTTCATACCGTCATGAGCGGTATGAAGCCGGGACCATTCTTTGAGTACTTATCTCGAAAATCACCGAGAGATTTTGAAGAGTTGCGGAAAAAAGCACAGGTTTCATGAACTCGGAAGAGATGGTTGAATTCAAAAGGAGAGAAAGAGGTTTTGAAGACAAGAACTCGGTTCCAAACAAAGAAAGAAATAGTGGGGCTGATCCACAAAGGACCCAAAAGCCCAATGAAAGGGGATTCCCGGAGAGGCAACCCAGGTACCAGTCTTACACGCCGCTAAACCGATTGATAAGCCGCTGGCTCATCTAGTTTTATGACTAGTATGACAGTGGTTTTGTGCTAATTATATCTCGTTTTCCCCCAAATTAGATTTAATTGTCCTCAACCATCATTTTGAGTCTCTTAATTAGTTTTAGGATATTTTAGTCAATTTTGAGTCAAATAAAGCACTCACTGCTATTTCATATTTTCAGGTTAATAAGGAGAGCAAAAAGGGAAGGACACTTAGAAGCAGAAGCCGTCACGGCCCAGTCGTGACACTGGTCACGGCCGTGATGAGATACCCATGGAAGTCAGAAAGCATCACGGCCTAGCAGTGATGCCCATCATGGGAGTGATGAGAAGACAATGAAGAACAGAAAGGATCACAGCCTAGCCGTGATGGAGGTCACGGCCATGACAGATCAGCACCCATGAACAGAAAGGATCACGGCCTAGCCGTGATAGGCATCACGGCCGTGACAGGCCAGAATTTGAATGCGCGCCCTTGGCAGAACCGGTCACGGCCATCACGGTCGTGACGCGTTCCTGATCTATAAAAGAGGCATCAGGGCAGATAGAAAGAATCCAACTTTCACTGTTTACATATTATTTTCTTAGGTTTTTGTCATGTTTGTGATGAAGAACTAATCCCCAGGGATTAATCTGCTGTAATCGGTTTCTGCCGACACTTGAGGTTCTGTAATTCCCGGATCAATTTGCTTCTCTCTTTCAATAGTATGCTATATTCCTTGTTTGCTTAATTCAAGTTGTATAGAACAAGTATTGATTTATTTCGATGATTCTATGTTCCTATACCTTATCGCGTTTGCTTAATTCGGAATTAGGAACATATATCTCGTAGTGTCAATTTCGCTTGTTAATTGTTGCTACAATCGAAAAGGGGTTAGAATCCGCTTAGGGCATGGGAATTATATGAATCAATGATAATGGGAAAACGAAACAGTAGATTAATCGTTTTATCTTATTGATAATCACTTTTCTGCTCTGTTTTTCTGCTCTGCTTTCTCAATCAATTTTCAATCCAAAACCCACTCCCAATTCGATTAATAGGTTAAATAACAATTCAAGAGTCCTTGAGATACGATACTCGAGTTGTCGTACCATAACTACAGTTTTTTTTAACTACTCGTTTTTGACCAGTGTGCGACAGCGGATCAAATTGGCGCCGTTGCCGGGGACTCTTGTTGTTATTAACGGATTTATTGTTACATTGTTGAATTAGTTTTGGCTACTAGGTCTGCTTGTTATGATTTGTTTGATTTTGACCCTGAAATTGAGAGAACCTTGCACACACACCGTAAAGTAATTCACGCTAGCACTAGTTCACCAACTAATAGTGATTATGATTCTGAACTTGTTTTTGATAACATGGCTGATCAAAGAACATTAAGACAGCTTGCTGCTCCTGATGTTAATTACAATGGTTAGTGTATTGAATATGTTCGAGATGTTGCTCCTTTTGAATTAAAAGCTGGTTTAATACACTTGTTGCCAAGGTTTAGTGGTCTTGCAGGTGAAGATCCACATAAGCATCTGAAGGAATTCCAGGTTGTTTGTTCTACACCTCTGAGACCTGAAAGAATAACAGAAGACCATATCAAGCTGAGAGCCTTCCCATTCTCACTGCAGGGTGCTGCGAAGGATTGGTTGTACTATCTTGAGCCAAATTCTGTTACAACCTGGAATGATTTGAAGAAAGTCTTCCTAGAGAGGTACTTCCCTGCCTCCAGAGCTGCATCAATCAGAAAAGAGATATGTGGTATTAGACAAGGCAATGAATCATTGGCCTAGTACTGGGAAAAATTCAAGAAGCTGGTGTCCAGTTGTCCTCAACACCAGATTTCCGAGCAACTGCTCATTCAGTACTTTTATGAGGGATTGCTACCGATGGACAGAAATATTTTAGATACTGCGAGCGGGGGTGTACTTGTTGATAAGACTCCAGCTGCTGCCAAAGCATTGATTGAGAACATGTCTCTCAACTCCCAGCAGTTCACAACTAGAAGTAATTCTGTCGAAACAAGGGGAGTAAATGAGATTCATGTTTCTTCTTCCAACAAGGCCCTTGAAACCAGACTTGATGAGCTCACTTCTTTAGTGAAACAGTTGGCAGTGGATAAAGTTCAAACAGCAAGGTTGTGTGGTATTTGTACTTCTCCTGAACACCTGACCGATACATGTCCCATTCTGAAAGATGAGTCCGTCACTGAGTTGCCTCAAGCATATGCAACAAATCTTTACAATCAAGGCAACAATCAGAATAGGTACAACATTCCTGACCTTTCCACTAATAAGTACCACCCCAACTGGAGAAACCATCCCAACCTTCGGTATGGAAACTCATCACAACAACAACTGATGGCACCACCACAGAACTCTCCGCAAGTGACCACCTCTGTACCTTCCGGACCTTCACTAGAGGACCTTGTCAAACAAATGGCTGAAAACAATCTCCAGTTTCAGCAGCGAACGGATTCTAGTATTCTTACTTTGCAGACACAGATTGGACAGCTTGCCACTTCGATGAATGCCATGCAGCAAGCTCAAGGATCGAACCAACTACCTGCACAAACAGTTGTGAATCCTAATGTCCCTAATCCTAATGTGAGTTCAATTTCTTTGAGATCCGGGAAAGTTGCAGAACCAGCCCCTGAAAAGAACAAGGAAACTGTTGAGGTAACACCTGAGCCTTCTGTTGCTATTGAGGCTGAAAGGGAGTATGTGCCACCAATCCCCTTCCCACATAGAGTGCTGAAAAATAAGAAGATTGATGAGGAAGACAGGGAGAGAGAGATTCTGGATGTGTTCTGAAAGGTGGCGATAAACATTCCGCTTCTTGATGTGATTAAGCAGGTTCTGAAGTACGCAAAGTTTCTAAAGGATTTGTGCACACACAAGAGGAGGTTGAAGGGAAATGAGAGAGTCAATTTGGGGCGAAATGTTTCAGCCCTCATTCAACCTAAACCTGCACCAGAAAAGGTTACAGTTTCAGCCCTCAGTCAGGCAATGCCACAGAAATGCAGGGATCCAGGAACTTTTGCTATTCCATGCACCATTGAGGACAGTAAATTCGACAATTGCATGTTGGATTTAGGAGCTTCTATCAATGTCATGCCCACTTCAGTTTTCAACAATCTTGACCTTGGTCCTTTGCAACAAACAGGTCTTACTATTCAGTTGGCAAACAGGACCAATGCTCGCCCCATTGGAGTGGTAGAAGATGTGCTGGTACAAGTTAATGACTTGATTTTCCCTGCTGATTTTTACATCCTGGACATGGCAGGGGAAACAAATTCAAGCAGATCACCAATCATTATGGGCAGACCATTCATGAAGACAGCGAAGACAAAGATTGATGTTCACGATGGAACCATGTCCATGGAATTTGGTGACATCATTGCAAAATTCAACATTTTCGATGCTATGAAGCATCCCTTGGAAGAGCACTCTGTTTTTCAAATAGAATTGCTCTCTGAAATTTTTGAAGACACTTATCATGATTTGGTTGCAGCTGCTGATTTCCCATCCGTTTTTGGTTTTGATGATGTTTACTCATGTGCTGATTGCACTAACACTGACCTTTGTGCTGTTTGTGCTGAGATTGATGCTGCCTTGCAGAGTGACAGTGTAAATGAAGCTGTTTATTCAGCTGAAGTTCCTGGCTGCACGGCTGCCCCGAACATACCATCTATTGAGCAGCCACCCTCCTTAGAGCTGAAGCCACTTCCTCGAAATCTGAAATATGCTTATTTGGAGAGGGATGAAAAACTTCCGGTTATAATTTCCTCTGGCCTAGATGTTGAGCAGGAAACTAAGCTCTTGCAAGTTCTGAAGAAGTATAAGAAGGCGATCGGGTGGACCTTGGCCGACATACCGGGTATTAGTCCATCCAGGTGAATGCATAGGATTCTGTTGGAGGATGGGGCTAAAACAGTTAGGCATCCCCAAAGGCGTCTTAACCCTTTGATTCTTGATGTTGTGAAGAAGGAGGTAACAAAACTCTTGCATGCGGGTATCATATATCCTATCTCTGACAGTAATTGGGTGAGCCCAGTGCAAGTTGTACCCAAGAAATCTGGACTCACAGTGGTAAAAAATGAAAACAATGAACTTGTTCCCACTAGAGTTCAGAATAGCTGGAGAGTCTGCATTGATTACAGGAACTTGAACCAGGCTACTAGAAAGGATCACTTTCCTTTGCCGTTCATCGATCAGATGCTTGAACGGCTAGCTGGTAAATCACACTATTGTTTTCTTGATGGTTTTTCAGGTTACTTCCAGATCCACATTGCACCAGAGGATCAAGAAAAGACAACTTTTACGTGACCCTTCGGCACGTTTGCCTACAGGAGGATGCCATTTGGTTTTTGCAATGCTCCTGGCACATTCCAGAGATGCATGATTAGTATTTTTACTGAATATATTGAGAATTGCATGGAAGTGTTTATGGATGATTTTACTGTTTATGGCTCCTCATTTGATGCATGCTTGAATAGTTTAAATATGGTTTTGGAAAGATGCATTGAAACTAACCTTGTTTTGAATTATGAAAAATGCCATTTTATGGTTGAACAGGGAATTGTTTTGGGGCATATTATTTCTGAAAAGGGTATTTCAGTAGATCCTGATAAGATTGAAGTGATTTCTACACTGCCTTACCCATCTTGCGTTCGCGAGATTCACTCTTTTCTTGGTCATGCAGGTTTTTACAGGCGCTTCATAAAGGATTTCAGCAAGATAGCTCTTCCTCTGTCAAACTTGTTGAAGAATGATGCCATTTTCAACTTTGATGACAACTGCAAAAAGGCATTTGATTTCTTGAAGAAAGCATTGACCTCCACTCCCATCATCCAGCCTCCTGACTGGACCCTCCCTTTTGAGATTATGTGTGATGCCTCTAACTATGCAGTGGGGGCGGTCCTTGCACGAAGGGTGGGAAAGGCTGCCCATGTCATTTATTATGCTTCTAGAACTTTAGATCCTGCACAGGCTAATTACACCACTACTGAAAAGGAACTTCTAGCTATTGTTTTTGCTCTTGATAAATTCAGATCATATTTGCTAGGTTCCAAGGTTGTTGTTTTCACTGACCATGCAGCTCTAAAGTACTTGTTGAAGAAACCAGAAGCAAAGCCGAGATTGATTCGGTGGATGTTGTTGCTCCAAGAGTTTAGTGTGGGGATTAAGGATAAAAGTGGAGCTGAGAATTTAGTGGCTGATCACTTGAGCAGAATAGAGAGGGATGAGGATCCTTCTCCCATTCAGGACGACTTTCCTAATGAGCAGCTTTTACAGTTACATGGGGTAACTCCTTGGTTTGCTGATATTGTTAATTACCTTGTTGCTGGTGTCTTTCCGACAGGAGCAACTAGGTCACAAATTCACAAACTCAAGAGTGATGCCAAATACTATGTTTGGGATGATCCATATCTTTGGAAGTTTGGTAGTGATCAGGTGATTAGGAGATGTGTCCCCGACTATTAGATTGAGTCTATTTTGCATTTTTCTCATGCTTCTCAAGTAGGGGGGCATTTTGGGCCACAAAGGACTGCAAGAAAAATCCTGGACTCAGGTTTTTATTGGCCCACTATTTTTAAGGATGCTTATGAGATCTACCGCACTTGTAAAGAGTGTCAGATAGCAGGTATAGCCATCACTCATAAGAGTGAAATGCCTTAGCAACCTATGCTTTTCTGTGAGGTGTTTGATGTGTGGGGAATTGACTTTATGGGTCCTTTCCCTGCATCTTTTGGTTTTCTCTATATCTTACTTGCTGTTGATTATGTTTCAAAGTGGGTGGAAGCTATCCCCACTAGGACTAATGATTCCAGAGTCGTTGCAAATTTTGTCAGGTCCAATATCTTTTGCAGGTTCGGAATACCTCGTGCTATCATCAGTGACCAAGGCACTCATTTCTGCAACCGCGCCATGGAGGCTTTACTCCGAAAGTATGGAGTTGTGCACAGGGTCTCTACTGCATATCATCCCCAAACTAATGGGCAGGCTGAGATCTCCAACAGAAAAATCAAACAGATCTTAGAGAAAGTGGTGCAGCCAAACAGGAAGGACTGGAGCCGCCGTCTAGAAGACGCACTTTGGGCTCAAAGAACAGCTTTCAAGACACCAATAGGGATGTCTCCCTATAGACTTGTGTTCGGAAAGGCATGTCATATTCCTGTAGAAGTTGAGCACCGTGCTTATTGGGCGGTCAAAAGTTGTAATTTGGAAATGCAAAAAGCAGGAATTGAAAGGAAACTCCAATTGCAGTAGCTTGAAGAGCTTAGGTTGGAAGCCTATGAAACCTCTCGAATCTATAAAGAGAAAACTAAGCACTTCCATGATAGGATGATTTCTAGGAAGGAATTCTCTGTGGGCCAACAGGTTTTATTGTTTAACTCCCGCCTAAAAGTGATGGCTGGGAAACTTCGATCCAAGTGGATTGGCCCATTCATTGTTACTGATGTTTTCCCTCATGGTGCAGTGGAAATAAAAAGTGCAGGTAGCAACAAGGCCTTTAAGGTTAATGGGCAGTGCTTGAAGCTATTCCATGAGAGCTCGGTGCTTGAGGATGCAACCATAGAGGAGCTTTCCTTGGAAGCTCCCACCTACACTACAACTTGATCAGGGAGCACTTTCTCCTTTCCCTCACTCTTATTTTATATTTCTGTTCTTTCATTGAGGACAATGTATGTCTTAAGTGTGGGGGAGGGAACCAATTGCTTTATTTTTGTTTTGTTTTCTTTTAGCTCTTGAATAATTTGAGAAGATCAAGAGTATGCGTGTGAGTGTTGTGTCGGCAAGCTTGAATGGATTTTGTTAATCTAGCATAGCTGGATTGCATGGTTTTTGTTGACTGTTTCCCCCTAGGTTCTGAAAAAAAAACTGAAAATTGATCCCCATGTGAAAAATTGAAAACTGAACTTTGAGAAATTTTGTTGTGATTGCATGATTTATGATAAGTTTGGGGTGAAGGGACACACACTAGGAATTGAATCTCGGTCAAACAATTCGCGAAAAATGTCCAGGTGAGGAATTTGAGCCTCCAACATTGTTTTTAATTGTGTGAATCACTTTTAAGCTGCACTTTCCCGAATTTGCTTGAATCTCTTCATGGTTTGCATGTTTATGTGGTTGCATCAGATGATTTAGGCAATTTTCTTTGAAATAACTACTTGGCCTAAAAAGAACCATCCCTAATGCATGTTCCCTAGTTAGCCACATTGAGCCTAATAAGCCTATTGTTCTTGATGACCTTATGTTATAAGCCAAAAATTTGGAAAAAACCATGTAACCCAATCTTAGGATTAGGAGTGCATGGAAGCTTGGCAATAGAAGGGTCATAAGAAACTAAGTATGGTGTGGCTACAAGGATTTGATATGTCATTCCGGGTTGAGAAAAATAAAAAAATAAAGGTTGAAGCCAAAGGCAAAAAGAAAAAAAATAAAATAAAAAATTTGCCAAAAGAAGGGGGTAAACTAAAAGGGTGTCAAAGGAAAAAGATTGTAGCCACCCAAAGCGTTAAAAAGAAAAATGAAAAGAAGGAACAAGAGTGGAAGTCAAGGTAAAAAGTTTCATGCTCTCTTAATTCCTAGGGATGTAAAGCCTAGTACCTTTGAATATCCCACCTTTAGCCAGGCCCCATTACAACCTTTAAAAGACCCTTTTGATGTTGCATGCATGTTTTCGTGGGAACTTTGTTTGAGATGAAAATCAAATTCATGGGAAGTGCCCTTGAAATGTGAAATTGAGTGAAAAGTTGATAGCCTAGACAAATTGAGCGAATGAGTGAAATACTAAATGCCCTTGTGAGGAAGGCAATTTATTGAAATTGGTGATCTCCCTTGTGTGTGTAACTTGGATCCTTTGCTTAGATTGATTATTGCATGAATGATAGAATTCTCAACTGTTTAAAGTAAATGAATGTGGGGGTTACATTGTTGCAAGGGGGAAAACATTGAAGAAAAATTGTTTTGTTAAATTTGCATGAAATTTGTGCGAAATTGGTTGAATCTCTTAAGCTTGCCAAGTTTTGAGTCTTTTTGAGTTTTAGTTTGCTTGGGGACAAGCAAAGTTCAAGTTTAGGGTATTTTGATAAGCCGCTGGCTCATCTAGTTTTATGACTAGTATGATAGTGGTTTTGTGCTAATTATATCTCGTTTTCGCCCAAATTAGATTTAATTGTCCTCAAGCATCATTTTGAGTCTCTTAATTAGTTTTAGGATATTTTAGTCAATATTGAGTCAAATAAAGCACTCATTGTTATTTCATATTTTCAGGTTAATAAGGAGAGCAAAAAGGGAAGGACACTTAGAAGCAGAAGCCATCACGGCCCAGCCGTGACACTGGTCACGGCCGTGATGAGCTACCCATGGAAGTCAGAAAGCATCACGGCTATCACGGGCGTGATGAGAAGACAATGAAGAACAGAAAGGATCACGACCTAGCCGTGATGGAGGTCACGGCCGTGACAAATCAGCACCCATGAATAGAAAGGATCACGGCCTAGCTGTGATAGGCATCACGACCGTGACAGGCCAGAATTTGAATGCGCGCCCTTGGCAGAACCGGTCACGGCCGTGACGCGTTCCTGATCTATAAAAGAGGCATCAGGGCAGACAGAAAGAATCCAACTTTCACTGTTTACATATTATTTTCTTAGGTTTTTGTCATGTTTGTGATGAAGAACTAATCCCCAGGGATTAATCTGCTGTAATCGGTTTCCGCCGACACTTGAGGTTCTGTAATTCCCGGATCAATTTGCTTCTCTCTTTCAATACTATGCTATATTCCTTGTTTGCTTAATTCAAGTTGTATAGAACAAGTATTGATTTATTTCGATGATTCTATGTTCCTATACCTTATCGCGTTTGCTTAATTGGAATTAGGAACATATATCTCGTAGATTAATCGTTTTAACTTATTGATAATCACTTTTCTGCTCTGTTTTTCTGCTCTGCTTTCTCAATCAATTTTCAATCCAAAACCCCCTCCCAATTCGATTAATAGGTTAAATAACAATTCAAGAGTCCTTGAGATACGATACTCGAGTTGTTGTACCCTAACTACAGTTTTTTTTAACTACTCGTTTTTGACCCGTGTGCGACAGCAAATCACCGATCTCGAGCAACCATTCTCCAGGAGATGTGTAACGCCGAGTTACTCACCTTACCTCGACCATCCAAAACACCAGCCAATGCTGACAGAAGCAAAGAATGCATGTGGCATCAAAACTATGGTCACTCCATTGAAGACTGTAGAGCAACCCAGGAAAAAATCGAGGACCTGGTACGGGCAGGTCGTCTTGACCGTTTCGTTCGCCGAGATGATAATGGAGGCGGACGAGCTGGTCGAATACGATGGAGACGCGGTTATGACAACCGTAACCGAGATACAAACCTACAGGGAAACAACCACAACGGAGAACGGATGAACAATCAAAGAGCTCTTAATGAAGAGTCAGAAGGTGGTGTCAAAGGAGTCATCAATACAATCTCAAGAGGATTTGCAGGTGGAGGATCGACGAGTTCAGCTCGGCGGCGTCATGTAAAAGCCCTCCGATCTGTCAACACGGTGTCTGGACAGCCTCTAAGGACAAGACCTCCAATAACTTTTACGGATGATGATTTCCGAGGGGTGGATCCAAATCAAGATGATCCAATGGTGATAACGGTTGAGCTAGCCAACTTCTCGGTCAAACGAACACTCATTGACCAGGGGAGCTCGGCCGATATTCTATACCTGGCGGCCTTCAAGAAACTCGGAATTCCAGAAAAGCTGATAAAAGAGAAGGAAGGCAAGTTAGTAGGGTTCGCCGGAGAGCAAGTGAAAACCCAAGGTTACATAGACCTCCTAACAACGTTTGGAGAAGGAAGACTCTCCAAATCTGTATCAGTCAGGTATGTTATTGTAGAGGCCAGCACGTCGTACAACATCCTTATTGGAAGACCGACGTTGAATGAACTCGGAGCGATTGTCTCTACCCCGCACCTGACAATGAAATTCCCAACCGAGTCCGGAGAGATAGTCGCAGTCCGGGAAGACCAAAGGCTAGCCAGGCAATGCTATGTAGATAGCCTAAAGGCTACCCGAAACCAGGACATAACAAAAAACCCCGAGGATGACAAAACAGAAGTGGTCAGCTCGGTCAGTTCGGTAACTTCAGCCAGCTCGGTCAACATGCCAGAACTTGACCCAAGGATGGAAATGTACGAGTCCAGAGCCGAACCAACGGGGTCTTAAGAAAGGTTCCAGCTGGGAGCCCAAGCGGAACAATGCACCCAAGTCGGCAGTCAGCTCGACCCCTCGCTCAAACAAAGGATTCGGGCTGTCTTGAGAAAGAATGCCGATTTATTTGCTTGGAAGACGTTGTATATGCCTGGTATAGATCCCAATTTTAAGTGCCACAAGCTATCCATATGTCCCAAAGCCAAGCCTGTAGCTCAAAGAAAAAGGAAACTTGGGGAAGAAAGGCGTCGAGCAGTAGCCGAGGAGACTTCCAAACTGGTCAAAGCAAATTTCATCAGGGAGGTGAAATACACTACCTGGCTAGCCAACGTGGTGTTAGTTAGAAAGGCCAACGGCAATTGGAGAATGTGCACTAACTACACCGATCTCAACAAGGCATGCCCAAAGGATTCTTATCCTCTCCCCAACATTGACAGACTAGTGGACAGGGCCTTAGGGTACAAAGTTTTGTCCTTTTTGGATGCATACTCAGGTTACAACCAGATCAGGATGTATCCACCCGATGAAGAAAAAATGGCATTTATGACTGATGGGGTAAACTACTGCTATCGGGTAATGCCTTTCGGTTTGAAAAATGCCGGAGCAACATATCAGAGGCTTATGGACAAAGTTTTCGCCAACCAGATCAGAAAGAACCTAGAAGTATATGTTGATGATATGGTGGTAAAATCTACTGACCCGAGGCAACACTCAGTCGACCTCGAAGAAATCTTCAGTCAGCTTAGAAAATACAACATGAGGTTAAATCCAGAAAAATGTTCTTTTGGTGTACAAGGAGGAAAGTTCTTAGGCTATATGCTAACTCATAGGGGAATTGAAGCTAACCTGGATAAATGCAAAGCAGTTATGGAAATGCGGAGTCCTTGGAATGTGAAAGAAATTCAGAGGTTAGCCGGCCGATTAGCTTCTCTATCCCGCTTCCTCCCGAATTCTGCAGAAAAAGCAAGACCCTTCTTCCAGCTTTTGAAAAAACCAAAAGATTTCATCTGGACTGAAGAGTGTGAGAAGGCCTTTGAAGACCTGAAACTCTTCCTAGCGTCTCTCCCAATCCTCACTCGGCCTCAGCTCGACATAGATCTGTACTTGTACCTATCTGTCAACGATTGTGCAATCAGTGCAGTGATCATCCAGGAAGAGGAAGAGCAACAGATGCCGGTGTACTATGTGAGTAGGACCCTGAAAGACCCAGAAATGCTATATCAAGTAATTGAAAAACTAGCCCTCGCCTTAGTTATGGCAGCTCGGAGGTTACGACCCTATCTCCTGTCGCACCAAGTTATAGTCAAAACTGATCATCCAATAAAGCAGGTACTCAGCAAACCCGATCTAGCCGGACGAATGATAGCTTGGTCAATAGAATTGTCGGAATTCGGTTTGTAATATGAGCCGAAGGGGCCGATGAAAGCACAATGCCTCTCCGACTTCATTGCCGAACTCTCTTCTGAGCCAAAGTCGGAATCCTTCGTCTGGATCCTATACGTTGACGGATCATCTAATTTGAAGGGAAGCGGGGCTGGAATAATTCTCGAAGGGCCTCATGATCTAATCCTAGAACAATCCTTAAAGTTTGCGTTTACTGCTTCAAACAACCAAGCAAAATATGAAGCCCTTATTGCAGGACTGATGCTAGCTAAATAATTGGGGTCCGAGAATTAAAATGCCGAAGTGACTCACAGCTTGTAACAGGACAAGTCTCAGGCAATCATCAAACAAAGGATCCCCAACTAACTAGATATCTCTGCAAGGTTAATAGCCTAGTTTCAGAATTTGATAATTTCACTATTGAGCATATACCTCGGGAAGAAAATTCAAGGGCAAATCTGTTGTCTAAGTTGGCTAGCACCAAGAAAGCTAGCCAGCTAAGAACCTTCATTCAGGAAAACCTCCTTGAACCGAGCATAAAAAGTGCCGAAGTAATAATGATCGTGGCTGGATGACACCGATTTGGGAATATCTAGCCTCGGACAAATTGCCCAGTGACCATAAGGAGGCGGGGTGCATTCGTCTAAAATCTTCCCATTACACCATCCGAGATGGCGAGCTGTATAAAAGAGGATTCTCCATGCCATTACTGAAGTGCCTAACAAAGGAGCAGTCCGAGTACGTAATGGATGAGATGCACCGAGGAATCTGTGGGATGCACTCAGGTGGCCGATCTCTGGCAGCTCGGGTCCTGCGAGCGGGGTTTTACTGGCCAACCATGAGACTTGATTGTGCTACTTGGACTAACAGGTGTGAGCCCTGCCAGAAGTTCGCCAACATAGCACGTGTTCCAGGAGAAGAGCTCAATTCCATTCTCTCACCATGCCCTTTTACCATGTGGGGGATGGACATAGTCGGTCCTTTCCCGGTTGCCAAAGGTCATGTCAAGTTCCTGCTAGTAGGTATAGACTACTTCAGCAAGTGGATCGAAGCAGAACCATTAGCCACGATAACTGCTAAAAAGGTTCAGAGTTTTGTATCTAAAAACATCATATGCAGGCATGGCCTCCCTTATGCAATTGTCATAGATAACGGAAAGCAGTTCACCAATAAAGAGCTCAGAGAGTTCTACTCTAACCTCGGAGTTAAACATAAAGTGACCTCGGTTGAGCACCCACAAACGAATGGACAAGCAGAAGCAGCCAATAAAGTCATTTTAAATGAGCTCAAAAGAAGGTTAGGCCAATCAAAAGGGGCTTGGGTTGAACAATTACCAAGCATCCTATGGGCTTACCATTGCTTATCGCAATCTTCAACCGGTGAAACGCCGTTCAGGCTAACCTACGGAACCGATGCAATGATTCCAGTTGAGCTCGGTGAACTCTCTTTCTGGAGGCAGCACCATGACCAAAGTAAGAACGAAGAAGAACTCTGAGTTGAGCTTGACTTGGTTGAAGAAGTCCGAGATGAGGCGAAAATCAGAGACGAGCTATGCAAGCAAAAAGCAACTCAGAAGTACAACTCCAGGTTGCAGCCAAGGGAATTTGTGCAAGGCGACTTAGTGCTGAGACTGCAAAACGACGTGAGAAAAGACCCCAGGGAGGGTAAGCTCGCACCGAACTGGTCTGGCCCATTCAGAATAGTAGAAAATCTAGGAAATGGCGCCTACAGGCTAGAAGAATTGTCAGGAAAGACTGTTCCAAGAACATGGAACAATTCCCACCTTAAGTTTTATTTTAGTTAAGGTTATAGGTGATGCACTCTTTTTCCTACCCCGGACTTTTTCCAACGAGGTTTTGGCCGGGAGGGTTTTAATGAGGCACACCCGATAAAATAATAAATAGAATCATTTTCAATTGCGTTATTAGGCAAAGATACTGTAATGATTAAAAATTTATTTATAAAAAACATCTAAACCTAAAAAGGCCAACCGAGCTAAAATCGATCGAGCTAAAATCAACCGAGCTGAGGTCGAGATGCTGGGCCTATAAAGGTACACAGTATCTAAAAACCTAAAGAGGCCGACCGAGCTAAAATCGACCGAGTTGAGGTCGAAATGCCGAGCCTAAAAAGGTAAAAAAACGATTAAAAACCTAGAGGCTGTCCGAGCTAAAATCGACCGAGTTGAGGCCGAAATGCCGAGCCTAAAAAGGTAAAAAACGATTAAAAACCTAGATGCTGTCCAAGCTAAAATCGACCGAGTTGAGGTCGAAATGTCGAGCCTAAAAAGGTGAAAAACGATTAAAAACCTAAAGAGGTCATCCGAGCTAAAATCGACCGAGTTGAGGTCGAAATGTCGAGCCTATAAAGGTAAAAACCTAAAGAGGCTGTCCGGGCTAAAATCGATCGAGTTGAGGTCGAATTGCCGAGCCTATGAAGGTGGAAAACAACTTACAACCTAAAGAGACTGCCCGAGCTAAAATCGACCGAGTTGAAGTCGAAATGCCGAGTCTATAAGGGTAAATAGCAACTTAACACCTGAAAAGGTAGTCCGAGCCAAAATTGACCAAACCGGGGTCAAACGGCTAAAACCTAAAAAGGCAACCAATGCCTAAGAAGGTAATTAAAAACCTACACGTATTTCAAGTTCTGACTATTTAGAGTATATCGCGTAACACTCCAAAACTATAAAAAACGAGTACTAACTTAGAGAAATAGTTGCAACACTTTCTAAGTAAAAAGTAACTCGTAAGCTAGCACGTAATTACATTAATAAAAATGGGCAAAGCCCAAAGTACATAAGAGTTCAAAATAAAAAAAGGGCATTGCCCTAAGAACATGTTTCCTAGCTTACTAATGGGCATTCCCATAAGCAACAATCTCATGAGTTGAGGACGTCCTCGACACTCGGAGGAAGAGCAGAAGATTGATCAGGTAGGCCCATTTCACCTTCGCCATCGGGTCCCTCCTCGGTTGCTCGCCCCTCACCCTCCTCGGACAATGGAACTAGGATTCCATCTCGTTTAAAATCCTTGTCCACGTCAGCAAAGGAGAAGTCAGCATTCGGGTTAAAGTGCTGAAGCTGCTTCATGGCTCGGGAGAAGCCATTAACGTGCTCCTTCATATAAAAGCCTCGGCTTCAGCTAGATCGGACTGAAGCTTGAGATTGGCCTTTTTCTCGACCTCTAGCGACTTCCACAGCTCCAGACCGGCCTCCTTCTCGGCTTGAAGCCCCTCCACGACCTTCTGAAGATTTAGCCGGTCGGTTCTTTCCATTTCCAGCTCGGTCATAAGGGTGGTATTGCCTTTTTCCAGCTCTACCTTTTGGGCCTTCAGCTGGCCAATAACCCGAGCTTGCTCCTCACACTTGGCCACAGCTTGAGCCAATTCATCTCTCACTTTCAGGGCGCGAGCTGCATCGGCCTTCATCATTTCCACCCTCTTGACGTTCTCTAAGAACCGGTGACTCCATAAGTGGGTAATCAAAGCTATCCGGAGAGCATATGCAGCAGCAGCCTCCATGCTTTCACCAGGCCCTTGCTCCAGCAAAAGACGGGCATCAGCGGGTTTGAGCACCTGGCCGTCGATGAGTGAACAGGGGTTAAAATCACTACCCCAAAGAGAGCCGAAGTCCGGGTTGCATTTCCCGTCGTACCATTTGGTGTCCGAAGTAAGATCGGCCATCACAGGAGCTTTGCCCGGCCTCCTCTTAGTGGCAGGAGTTTCTTCAACAACCACTTGGGGGGAAGGACCTCTCCCCGGAACCTCAGACTGCAAATCCTCCCGAATCCGTTTGGAGAGGCGTGTGTTCGGGTCAGCAGCATCAGTGACCTTCTTCTTTTTCCCCTTAGCTTCGGCAATCGGCAATGACCCACCAGTAGCTTGATTAGCCGACTTCTTCAGCAAATCTTTATAATTGAACTTTCCCATTATCACTAAAAAAAACGATAAATCTGTTAGATACAAGTATGATGTAGGGTAAGTAAAACACCCACTAAAAAGCTACTTACGATCAAAATCGGCTTGCCGGGTTGACAATTTGGGAAGCAATAAAAGTCAACCACAAGGCAATGGCCGAGGGTAGAGCTTTAGGAGCTCAACATCGGTTTTTTCTTGAGTTGTCATGCAGCCGACGTCATAGCTGGAAAACTTAGTGGGATGGGGCTGCCAGTATAAAGGAAATTTGGAGACTCCATCCGAGTCATAGAATAGGGACTCGTTTCCTATAGTAGGTCGGACTTTGAAAAAGTACGACTTGAAAAATTTGTATGAACTCTTGTAGAGCCTAATGATGCCTCCCCCCTCAGCCCCACTAAGGGAGACCCAACCAATCCGATCTCCAAACCTAAGTTTATAAAAGTAAAGGAATATAGGAGCAGTAGCCACCACTCCTATCTGCCCGCAAAGAATTTGGAAAGCCTTTAAAAAAGCCCAGCTGTTTGGATGGAGTTGAGTCGGGGCAACATTCATAATCTTCAAAACATCACACTCGAATTGGGTAAAAGGTAAGGTGACTCCAATCTGCTCAAACATGGTTTTATACACATGTGTGAAAAAAAGGTTGACCAGAAGCTGCGTGAAGGAAGACATGTTCATTCTCAGAACATGGCAAACACTCTACTGTGCCACTAGAAGAAGAAATTTTGTTTTTTCATGGACGAGAGGGATTCAACAACCCTAAAATTTGAATGAAAAGCTCCCCCACCGGCCTTACCCAGAAATACCCAGGTATAGTAATATCTGGGTATGAAACTCTAGACATCCTATTGATACGCTTACGGCGCTTGGAGATGGGTATGATACTAAGGAGTAGCCGAGCTACTCCCATCAGGGGAGGAGGAGGCACCTTTAGCACCACCACCGCCATGAGAGGAAGAAAGAGAAGGACGAGGAGAGCCCCCAATCGGACTGATTTCAGGCTCCACAATCTGAACCCCAGAAGAGGCATTCTGGGATACCTCGAAAGAAATCTCCATGAATGAAAAATCCGAAATCAAACTGGAAGAAAAAGAGATGAGAAGGACGTACCTCGAATAGGAAGGGGAGTGTGAAAGCTTGGGCTTGAAAAGGCTCGAGAGAGAAATCTACGACTCAAAAAAGGTAAAACCCTCCACCAAGGGCTCGCTCCATTTATAGGAAAAGCGCAAAGAAATGGAACGTTCCTTTTGGCGAATTAATGATGGTTGTTGACCGAATTCGCCAACTAATGGAAAGGAAACACGTGGCAGAAATGTCGGAATATACACTGCCATCAAGGGAAAATATGAGCACGCAACTACAGCGCGGGTCTAGGAAATGATGTCAAAAAGGCCACGCGTCACACAGAGCAACGTCCCTTTTCGATCTCGGGAACCGGGAAAGTATGGCCTCAGTACGAAACTCAGGTGATCACCTCCACCTCGGCGAGCCTCGGCTCCTTCGAAAAAAGCTTCCACGCAATCAGCTCAAATCTTGGGGGGGGCTTGTGTATGAGCCGAGATGAAGAGCTCGATACCCCGAAGCGTCAAGCTCGGTCGCCCGAGCTGCTCACCGAGTTGGAGGATATGTATATATATATATATATATATATATATATATATATATATATATATATATATATATATATATATATATATATATATATATATATATATCGAAGTCAAGCTCAAGCGTCAAGCTGGCCGCCCGAGCTGCTCACCGAGTTGGAGGATAAATATAATATATATATATATATATATATATATATATATATATATATATATATATATATATATATATATATATCGAAGTATGAAGCTCGGTCAATTACCTCGCCGAGCCGAAAGACCAAAGATGAAACCAAGTTCTTAAGCTCGGCTAATGTCATGAAAGCTTCTATGCTTTACTAGCTCAAAGCTTGGGGGGCTTGTGTACTAGCCGAGGAGTGAAACCCGACCACCGCGCTTGAATACCCGGCCCAATCCGGAAATTAAGGGATAAGATATTGATATTATCGTTAAATAATCCTGATATTATCTGAAATAACCTTATTCGGTTAAAAGAGATAATATCCCCTAAATTAAGGGATAAGATATTGATATTATCCTAAATAATCCTGATATTAGCTGAAATAACCTTATCCGGTTCAAAGAGATAGTATCCCCTAAATTAAGGGATAGGATATTGATATTATCCTTAAATAATCCTGATATTCTCTGAAATAACCTTATCCGGTTAAAAGAGATAATATCCCTTAAATTAAGGAAATCACATCTCAAAGAAGATTTAAGAGATAAAAGGAGATAAATCCAGATCTCTAAAAGATAAGGGGATCCTATTATAAAAAGAGGAGAACCCAATAGAGAAAGACACTTTTCACTGAACCCCGGTGACTCTCCCTTAAGCGTATTAGAGAAACTAGCTCGACCAAGAGACTATTGAAGAGTCCTTGCTCGCTGGTATTCATCAGATACAAGATTAAGGGATCGAGATCACTACGGCCAAGGGTTGAACCTAGAACTACGTCTGGCTTTGATTCCCATTGGGATACATAGGACCGGAATACAACATTCTGTCAAGCCATAATAAAAAACAACCCCCATCGTTCACTCTTGGTCAAACATTCTACGACGAGATTCCGGCAAGTCGGATCTCGACAAGAACATCCGGTTCTTCTAACCCAGGCTCCTCTTAACCCCAAGTATCACAGTGAGAAGATAACCCAAATCATGTTTGAGACTTTTAATACCCCTGCTATGTATGTAGCCATTTCATCTGTTCTTTCCCTTTATGCAAGTGGTCGTACAACCGGTAAGCAATTCTTGCATTGATTAATTATTCAGGTTATGATTTGAACTTACCAGAAACTTATAATTACATTCATATGTCCTGTAATTCACTATGGATGTATATGATTTTGGGGGTTTCAACCTTCGAACCGATCAAATTTGATTGGTTCGGATCCGGTTACTTTTTAACTACGGATCCGATCCAAACCGATGTTGACTTATTTACCTTCTTTTTTGTAGGTATTGTGTTGGATTCTGGTGATGGTGTCAGTTGTGCAGTCCCTATCTATGAGGGTAATGCCTTGGGACATGCCATCCAGCGTCTTGATGTGGCTGGTCATAGTCAAGACCAACTGCTCTTTAGTGGAGAAAAGCTATGAGTTGCCTGATGGGGAAGTCATTACAATTGGTGATGAGCGTTTTAGATGCCCGGAGGTCCTGTTCCAACCATCCATTATTGGAATGGATGCACCTGGCATTCATGAGATGATATACAAATCCATAATGACATGAAATAGTGCTAACATCGAGAGAGATCTATACAATAACATTCTCCTCTCAGGAGGATCAACCATGTTTCCAGGCATTGTTGATAGAATAAGCAGTGAAATTACATAATTAGCCCCAACCAACACGACGGTCACTGTGATAGCACCACCTGAGAGAAAGTATAGTTCCTGGATTGGTGGTTCTATCTTGGCATCCCTTAGCTCCTTCCAAGAGGTATGATATGTTCTTTCATTATTCTCTGCTTATTGGCATGCCTTCATATACATAATTGCTAATGAGACATATTCTTTTACATAATGATGCTCAATTGCTCATGTATATTTATGGTTAAAGTAATATTTTGGTCCCTATACGTGACACTGGTTTTCAATTTGGTCCCTATACATAAAAAGTTATTAATTTGGTCCCTATACGTGACACTGATTTTCAATTTGGTCCTCACCGCTAATTGGTCCTTATATAAGAGAGACCAAATTGCAAACTATTATCACATATAGGGACCAAATTATTCTTTGTCATTTTCCGTTTGCTTTAAGTTTTAGGGTCGTGTGATTTGCAAAAGGTATTAGGACAATATAGGACAGCACATGACAGTACAGGACAAATCCTTAAGTCACAGAACAATTCTTTGTCTTATACATTATTTGATGGATAATGGACATCACAAACATAATAATATTAAATTTACACTAATACCCTTTATAATATATATTATTTAATATATAAATATAAACATACACAATATATAATTGTGTATAATATATATATATATATATATATATATATATATATATATATCATGTTACAAGAGAGAGGAGAGAGAGAGAGTGAGACAGGGAAGGACTGAGAAAGAGAGAGAGGGGAGAGGCAGAAAGAGTGAGAGCGAGAGAGTAGAGAGAGATGAGATAGAGAGAGGGGAGGGAGAGAGAGAGAGAAAGTAGAGAGGGATAGAGGATAGAGAAGGAGATAGAGAGCATAGATAGGAGAGAGAGGGGGAGAGAGAGAGGAGAGGGAGAGAGGGGGAAGAGTGAGTGATAGAGGAGAGAGAGGAGAAAAGAGAAGAGAGATGTAAGGATAATTTTGTCTTTTGTTAGTCTCTCCATATGACAAAAAGTTGTCCCATTGTTTGGTGGGTGAGACAAAATTTTGGCTTTTTGTCCTGTCTCTCACCCCTTTTTTTGTCATGTCCCCTGACCACTTTTTAAATCAAATAGGGGACAAAAATTTTTCTGCTGTCCAGTCCCATGAATTTTTGCAAATCAAACGCACCCTTAAAGTCGTGCATGCATAGAAATGAAAGAATGATCTAGGAACTCCTACAGAACAAGGTAGTTTTCGATATTGTTCAAATGAAGCCTAATGATGACCTCTAAGCCTAACTCGGCTTTACAATTACAGTCAGTTAATTCTGTTTCAACTAAATTTCCTTGTTAATGTCCTCAATTGTTTCTTCTTGGTTGTCTGTCTCAGTTCATCAGTTAAATTCAACTTAACCTGCTTCAGTCGATTTTGTTCAACTGATATTGGTTTAGTCGATATCTTTCAATCAATTGACAAGTTTAGCCAAGCTGGCTTATACTTGATCTGAACCACTTGCAGCTTCCAAGACTCAGCAACTCAACTCAGCTTAGCTAGTTCTGTCCCAAACTAAAGCTCCTTAACTATGTTTGGCTCAATAAGTACTTCTCACATATTTATTCAATTGTCATTAGGGCTAGAGTAGGTCAGGTCACTCGTAAGAAACATATACCTTAAACTATTTAAGGCTTAGACTAGCTCATTTAACAATCACGTCAAGGTTTTTAAAAAAAAACACATATGGATTAAAAAAACCATGCCAAGGCTTTAAAAAAGCCTATTAGGCCGACATATTTAACACATATCGATACACTAAACAAAGTCAAACTAAGACTTTAAAAAAGCCTATTAGGCCGACCTATTTAACATACATACAGGTCAATGTTATTTGGTGTGAAAAAGTGCAATGAAAAGAAGAAATTTAGAAAAAGTGCAATTTAAAATACACTTTTTTCATTGAAATTAAAATAGCCATATTTCAATATTTTCGAAAAAGTGCAATGAAAATACACCCTTTTTTTAGGTATAAAGAAGGACCAAAGCCCAAAAGGAAAACAAACATAACACACAATTTTTTTTTATAAGCACCAAATAAATGATAAATCTTGTATAAATAAACTATCAATAAAATTGATTAGAGTGATTCAAAAAAAAAAAATTTGATTACAGTACAAATTAGTTATCATCTGTCTAGCTTATCATTTGAAAAGCTCACAAAAGTTCCTTAATTCAAATACAAAAATCATCACTAAATTTGTTAAGGTTACACAATTTTTTTAATTTTTTTGGTTAATAAGATTCCACATTAATTAGCAATACTTGAATGCAATTCAAAATAATAGTCATATTGGACTGGACCGGTATGGAGAGTCAAGCTCGACCCTACGAAGCCCAATGACAAATCAAACATGTCCAATATAACGAGTCTAACCCAACCAACCCAGCTACTTCAATAAGGACAAGACCCGTGACCATCACCACCATTTTCACCCTCCATGACCATTTCCAGAGAAATCCACCCCAATGGGAATCTCATAACTGCCCAACAGTCTCCTAAACACTTTTTCTTTGCACAACACTTAGGTACAATTTTATAGATACATTATTAGATTTTTTTTTTCCAATAGCTACAAAACATGCGCAACTGTTTATCAATAAAAACTTTACATATATAACAGTTGTTACATATATCTTATTACCACTAAAAAACAACTAATATATCTATAAAATTATACCTAAATCTTGTCATTTTGTTTTTTATTCCGCTATTTATTCCCTTAATGTATGGTATATAACAGTATTCATTGAATAACATGAGATGTCATATTTGTGAATGACACCGATTTATTTTGAAGATTACTAGTAAGTCCTTTAACCAATGCATCATATAAAATTAATCTGCGTCTCTCTCTCTAACTCTAACATGATAGCCATGTTACATGGGAGGATCCAAACTTCCGATGCTAACACTAAAACAGAAATCCTGGAACCCATTCAATTCAAATGAAAAATTGATCACTATAAACAGGTGAAATTAGAACATACTGAAATTATTGAAATTAAGTTTTGAAATTATGAAATTAAGTCTCACCTCCCCGACTTCACCAAATATTGAAAATTTACCAACCACCATACAGGTAGTTCAATTGGTGCCAGTCCCATCTTTAAGACAAGTGATAATGAAGTAAGAATTTTGATACTCCACCACCTCCAATGTACCAAATTAAATTATTTATCAAAAAATTATAACAAAAAATAATAAAAAATAAATAAAAGACAGTTGGCTCTCCAAGAAGAAGCTTGTTAAGAAGTGGGCTTGGCTCCTTTTATTGCTATTGCGCTACGATCTTAAAGTTCGGATGATCCTCCCGTCCTGAATGAGGAAAGTGTGAAAGAGTTAAAATCGATAACCATAACAATTTGTAGTAGGAAGAACTGTGAATGTTGAGTTTAATTGGTATATACGATCAGTGTAACGTTTTTTATCCTGTCTACCAATAAAAAATCAAGATATGGATGACTTTTAAAGTAGTTAGGATAAGAGCCAAAGATTTTTAATGAGATGTCAATTTCTGATTGGTTGATTGTGTAAATAATATTTACATTGCCAGTATATATTAATTAAATCCCTGGATTAATTGCTTCACAACAATGTCACTCACAAAAGGAACCAAGAATGCAATCCACTATTCACGATATCTTAAATTTTCAGATATGGCGTGTGGAACTACTTGTATTATTCATCAAATTAAAATCTATCATTACCCAAGAAACAAAGAAAAATGAAAGAAGAAACACATTGTATGTGCAAGGGGTGCTATTAGAATCCTATCAAGTCGAATATATCCCTGAAATCATATTCAACAAAGAATTAGATTACTGTCCTACCAACTTCATTTTTCTTTTGTTCTTTTGTGACTCCATGTAAATTCCCTTCTTCTCACTAAGTCCACAGTTTAAGTTGTCTACATATGAAATAAAAAAATTAATGTCCTCCTAGCAAGTATGTGCACAATTACATACATAATAGATTAATTGAAATAACTAAAACTTGAAAATTTCCATGTCGTCTTCAAAAACATAAATAAAAAAGCAATACAAACTGAAAGTGAACAAGAAAAAGGACTTGCTCACTTTATTTTGGAATGATTCTGAGATCTAATGATGCCTTGATGCCTTTATTATTGGGCAACTGAAAAGCAAATTGCACATAAAATATTTTACGGCCTGATCAAATTATATGTAATAGAAAAGGATAAGATAACAACACATGATATAAGTACGAAACAATCCAAACTTTGGTACACAAAGCATGCTCCTTCTAAACAAATACTTACAAAGTGGTTTCACACCACAATTAGCTTGCATAAGATTAGTGCCACTGTGGCAGTCTCTAGGTGAATGATTGTAATTTACATGCAAATATAGGCTAAAAGGACAAACTATGAGCTCTAAGCTCTGATACCATGTAAAATTCATAAAAACAACAGGATGATTTTCATTTATAGGTACACAAATACAAAGATAAGGATAGAAGCTAAACTAACTCTTAATCTACCATCTAGAATCCTAAGGGTCTGTTTGTGTGTTAGGAGGGGAAGAGTTTGAGTAGTTGAGGGGGAAAGTGATTAGGAAGGAAAAATAGTCCTCCAAAACCCTCCTCTAGTTCATTTTTTTAGTTCTTCCAAATTGGAGGATTTTGGTTCTTTTGTTAAAAAATGGAATCGGGAAAGGTGTTTGGAGGATTTTGGAGGGTTATCCTCCTTTCTCCCTAGCTTCAACCTCAACCCCCACCTCTCCCCCAAAAAAAATAAAAAATCCTTCTCTTGTTCATTTTTTTAGTTCATCCAAATTGGGGGATTTTGGTTATTTTGTTAAAAAATGGAATTGGGAAAGGAGTTTGGAGGGTTATCCTCCTTTCTCCCTCGCAGACAGACCCTGAGTGTACGATAGACAATAACCAAATACAAGTGATAAATATGACATCAGAAAATTGAGCACAAGAGAAACTATTTCAACAACAGAATACTATGATAACAACTACCATTTTCAATGAATATTTTGAGTCCATATTTGGTCTTCAAATTACATAACACTGCATATTAAAAGGCTAATTAAACAGTGACCAGTTATCTGTGAGTGATGGACATCTTAGCAATGTCCAGATGCTGAAGAAAATTGTTTGAAATTACATCACGGTTCATGCTACTTGTTATTTTAACATATATGCCTTTATGGTAATTTTGAAGAATGCTGAATGTACATGCAGGTAAGCATATGCAAGAGGTCTAATGCACACGTTGCACTCACACTCAGGGAATATAGGATAGATAATGATGCTTCATTTTTATATAAAAAAGAGTATTTACCTTTTGTTGAAGCTTTTTCATTCTTCATTATCATATGGAATGATTTAGACCGGTCCTCCTCAACCATTTCGTGCAGTATATCATCTTCAATCTTCTGAGCTTGCCATTGGGAAGGGTCCTCCACAAATTCCTCACTGAAAATCATGCTTGATACCCACTCTTTCCAAGTGGTTCTTCGGTACTTATCTTCCTCCAATGAACCTGTTACCAAGAGCTGATACACAAAAACCATTCTTTGCTGGCCAGGACGAAAAGCGCGTGCAATAGCCTGCTTTGTCTTTGATGGATTCCACTCTGAGTCCAACATGATCACCCGAGAAGCTGCTGTCAAACTAATGCCTTCAGCACAAGCTGTAATTGACGCAAGGAGTATCTTTGATGCTCCACCAGGCTCCTCAAACTTATCCATCACTCTCCCGCGTTCAAAGAGCTCGAGTTCCCCAGTTAGTACCAAAACTTCCCTACCTTTTTGCCATTTAAAGTACCTCTCGAAATATTCTAGAAGTAATTTCATGGGTGCAATGTTGTGGCAGAAGATAAGGACTTTCTCATTCTTGACAACACGATAGATAAGACTCAAAACAAATCTTATTTTTGATCCTATTTTCAAATCAAACTTGTATTTTTCTAGCTCCTCCAATTCCTCTTTGGTGAAAAACTTTTCAGCGCACACAACTGTTTTGACCAACCAGGGATGTATAGATCCAAGAGTTATCAACAACTCTAACTCCAGAGGGTACCCATTGCACTTAGCCATTCTTTTGTGCAAATTATGCAAAATCTCATGCTGTATTTCAGTTGGATTCATTAGCAATGTATAAATTTGTAAACCAGGTAGACCATCAGAACTCCCACCTTCATAAACATCTATAAAACCATTTGTTACATTTCTCAACATGTTTAGACCTTGCATTCTTTCCTCGCCATTATTTGAGTCAATTTTCTTAGCAATTGTATCTAAAAAGAATTTTCTAGCACGTGACTCAAAATTTTGTGCTTTTCCTGCTCTTTTCTTTTTCCTCTTGTATTTTGGATCTAATGCTTTCAGCACCTCTTGAGCAAACTTTGGTCTTGCCAAGCAGAGTGTGTTGAAGTATTCACAAAAATTGTTCTGAAACAATGTACCTGAAAGTAATATTCTCAATTTTGTCTGTACTTTCATCAAAACTTTTCTCAACCGTGATTTAGTGCTTCTAGGATTATGTCCTTCATCTAGTACCAGGATCCCAGGACTTTCCCTCAATACTTTTGCCATATACTTCCTATGTGCAAACTTCGAATTCTCTCGCATCAATGTTAAAAAGGAAGTATAACCCATGATCAGAACACTAGGTTGTGAATGCCACTTTTTTATCTTCTCCAAGCAATCCAAAACATGCTTGACATCCTCAGTAGGCTTGGGAATTCCAGGAAAAACCACTGAGTTTTTCTGATTGAATACCCTGTAGGTTCTATGACCATGAATCAAATACACTGGTATAGGAATCTCCCACTTGATGAATTCTTTATACCAAGTATAGAGCGTTGTTTTTGGAGCAAGAACTAGAGGTCTCTTCCCTGGGAATAACTTTAAGTAACTAACAAGAAAAGTAATCATGAGAAAAGTTTTTCCAGCTCCTGGAGAATGAGATATTACGCAGCCACCTCTTTTTTTGGTTTTTGTTTCCATAAGTGCTGGTTCCATAGACCCTGCAATATTTTGCCAAAGGAACTCAAAAGCCTTCCTTTGGTGGGCATGCAACTTTTTTCTAAGTTCAGGAATTAATGCCCAGACGGTGTTATTCTCTTCAGTTGCAAGTTCATCATCTTCATCAGGCTTTGACTCTGAATTTGAATGTTCTCCACTGCACTGCTTCTCCTCATGACGCCACACTAAATGTTCAATCTGCCAATGCGAACAAGATTATCAGATACTGATTGATATAATAGAAAAAATATCTAACCAAAACAATATATTGTAGCTAACAAGTCATGTCTCCATGTAGATGCAAGGTAAAGAAACAGGAATAGAAGAAAACTATATACAAATGCAAATAAGAGTACACACATACAGGGAGACTCCTTCACAAGTTTCAAAGTTGACTTACAAAGGGTGGCATAACATGTTTAATCTCCACCATCACAGTGCCACATCTAATGCAGTAAATTCCAATTTGTTCATCAAGTCTTTCTTCGTGTTGACAAGCTTCTTTTGATTTTTCCAGAGTCTTAGCATGATTGGCAGCATTTGAACCCTGATTAGTTAAACCAAATAAGCCTTGGTGAAAAAAAGGTACTGTAATAATTCTAGGAATACCAATCAACTATGGCAGAATGATACAAATTAAAATCAAAATCACACTCACCTGACCACCACCACCCCCCACCCAAAAAATTAAAATAAAAATAAAAAGACAGACACGCACAAGCACACAGACACACACAAATCTGAAAAAGGAGAGGACATAAAATAAGAAAGGGGAAAGCAATAGCCAATGGTTACACCTCTGTGTCTTCCAGATAAATTGATGCCAAGCACACTTCCATTTCTCTCCACAACATCTCCATTTCAGAGTCTTCTTCCTCATCCCCTCCATGGGAAAGATGAAAATCATCATATTCATCAGGCTTTGACTCTGAATTTGAATGTTCTCCACTGCACCGCTTCTCCTCATGACGCCACACTAAATGTTCAATCTACCAATGCGAACAAGATTATCAGATATTGATTGATATAATAGAAAAAATATCTAACCAAAACAATATATTGTAGCTAACAAGTCATGTCTCCATGTAGATACAAGGTAAAGAAACAGGAATAGAAGAAAACTATATACAAATGCAAATAAGAGTACACACATACAGGGAGACTCCTTCACAAGTTTCAAAGTTGACTTACAAAGGGTGGCATAACATGTTTAATCTCCACCATCACAGTGCCACATCTAATGCAGTAAATTCCTATTTGTTCATCAAGTCTTTCTTCGTGTTGACAAGCTTCTTTTGATTTTTCCGGAGTCTTAGCATGATTGGCAGCATTTGAGCCCTGATTAGTTAAACCAAATAAGCCTTGGTGAAAAAAAGGTACTGTAATAATTCTAGGAATACCAATCAACTATGGAAGAATGATACAAATTAAAATCAAAATCACACTCACCTGACCACCACCACCCCCACCCAAAAAAATAAAATAAAAATAAAAAGACAGACACGCACAGACACACACAAATCTGAAAAAGGAGAGGACATAAAATAAGAAAGGGGAAAGCAATAGCCAATGGTTACACCTCTGTGTCTTCCAGATAAATTGATGCCAAGCACACTTCCATTTCTCTCCACAACATCTCCATTTCAGAGTCTTCTTCCTCATCCCCTCCATGGGATATTTCTATTTCCCTCTTTTGGCTAAAGCAGCTTGTTGACTGGAATTGCTTCCACTGGTCAGTAACAGGCGGTTCTTCTTTTGTTGATCTTGTATTAATATTCTGCAAGTATGAATTTATCAATTCCTTGTAGGCAGCTGCATTTAGTGTTCTGTCTCTATAAGTTCTTTCTCCTTCAGAATTTCTACTTCTTGAATATGTCGGACGATATTTTTCCTTTTGAACTCCTTTATTAGAATTTATGCCTTCCCATTTAGTTCCTCCAAGGTCCATATCATCCAGATCACATAAACTCTTCCTCTGCAACTTGGGGGTGCCATGACCATAATTAAATCCTGAAGAAAAGCCATCACTCTTTTTTGCATCATATGACTTTGCAGGGAGATTATAGGGCTCAAAAGTTAACAGATCAACACTTTTCCTCTTTGGTTTAGGGCTACTAGTCAGATGATAATATTCGAAAGATGTTTCAGAAGATTGATGTCCGTGACTTCTAGTAAACTTGTCATTGAAATCACAATGCTCAATGGCTATTGGTTCTTGATCGGGAAGAGGAATGATAGCAAGTTGATTTTCATGTTCAATTTGATCAGTACCACCTAACTTTACCTTCTTGGTTTTAGCCCCCCTCCTATTGTACACTAGAAGCTCCTGATTGGTATTCATCTTGTTGAACTTTCGACGATTGTTGACATCCTCTTCAGGAGGTTTTTGTTGCAAACCAAACAGGCGTGATAATGGCAATGGCAATGACAATTCATTATCTTTCCCTTTGTCAATCTTGATTGGTGGCGCGGTTCTGAAAGAACCAACATCAAACTCAGTAACATCTTTGCAGCAAAGGTAACGTTCAGGTTGTACATTCCGACGTTTGGAACGTCGTAAGCCCCCAACATTGTAAGATGGAGATGCTTCATCTTCAAGGGATTCATGTGCAAATTCAACCCTCTTGGTGTTAGGTGTAACTTGAGAAACAGTGGGTACTAACATGCCATTGTCTACTCTAAAATTCGCAACATTTATTTGAAACTCTGACTTCAATGAAGAGCTAACATGTTCACTTCCCAAAATTTGATACACAAGCTTGTTGTTTATAGATCTTGCACAGAATGAAACCTTCTTCAAAATAGATGTAACAACTAACCATGAAATATCAGATAAAAATTTCCCCAGAAGTAATTTTGTGTGTGGTATTACTGAGCAGTCCTCAGATGAAGCCCACCGGTAGTGCTGATCTTCGCAAGGGTTATGTTCAAGCCTTTGGAGGATGGAGATTTGATTTATTCCAAATACTTTAACCTCCTTACTAACAGATCTTACCTCTGCACCAAGCGAACCTTGATTTACATAGAAGTTGACGTAAAACTGACATGAGCACTCGGAATCATGGGGCTTTCTTTGTATAGAACTTATTCTAGCATCAGCCCAAACCTGCAGTTTAAAAAAAAAAAAAAACTGCAAATCAGACTTTAAATTGTCGCAACAACAACTCTCAAATCAAAGGAGAAGACTTTAACACAGACCAAGTGTTATGGGAAAAAAATCAAGGGGAAGGGCATTATAATGATCACCTGGTAAATGCATACAAACACAAAGTTCTCATATGATGATATTAGTAAAGCAGAAATATTTACCATGTAAATGTGCTCTATTTAGCTATCATCTCATTCAAGGAGATCTTGAAATCGAAGTACCTTTCCAACATTTTTTTTTAAATGTATTAAAAAATAAAGAAAGAATTGTATGCATGCATCATACTCACTCTAGCTCATAAAGAAACTTTTGAATCGGTGAGATTGCATTGGCCATGCGCTGTTATCTCAAAAGTTGACTTGAATATTCTATTGATAACTTTATGGAGTTCAAAAAACCCAACTAAAAAGATATAATATGTTGAACATTCAGGTTAAAAGGCACTTACAGGCTTGAGACTAAGTTTATCAGAATTATTAGTCTGCTGCGGGGCTGATAGCACACATATGTCAATTCCAGGCCGTAAAACACAGGAGCAATCTGATAAAGTGGCTTTCCTTGACCTTATCCGAATGTCTGAAAAGGGGCCTTTCTCCATAACCATATGGTGGTTGTTTATAGTATGTAGCGACAAAGTTCCAGACTTAATTTTTATGAATTCCACAGCTTGCCATGAACCAAAGATAACTGCTTCAAAGGCTGCTTAGAAAGACAATTTTGAGGAAGTTATTAAATTAAAAGAATCTCTGCTAAAGAAGGTGAATGTGTGATTAACTTGCACCCACATTAGAAAAGAATTAGACAAATCAAGTTTGTCCTGTAAACTAAAAAAAAATATGTATTTTTTACCTAGATCATAGCACTGCCATTCTTTTCAGTAGTACAGAATGAATGTTATAATTCATTGGTATTTATTCCAATCATTATTTTTATTCTCTTTGTCATGGACAGTAATCAATTGATAAAAAGAAGAGGAATGGCTTACGGTAAGGAGCGAATGGATGCTTCGATTGATGTAAATGCCTTTTTCTGTTCGTCATTGATCGAAACAGCTAACTGACTTGCCGATGTTATATAGTGAAAATCTGCAGCATGTGATTGGCACACAAACTTCCACTTATGTTCAAGGCTTCACAGACTGATTATTGGCATACAGTGGACATAAATCATGGCATTATGAGTATCTTTCAAAGGCGCGGGCAAGAGATGAAGGCGCGAAAGTGCTGCTGTGGTCAGACGCGACGGTGACGGTCACTGGAAACTGGGAGGCGAGACTGAGAGGGCTGAGAAGTGAGCAGCCGCCACTGAGAATGAGAAACTATAATAGGTTAAAATAACATTTTAGTGTGGCTTTTTTTTTTGACAAAACTGGATTCATTTTATAAACTATTTATCATTTTAGAATTGTCTTGAAACTATTTATCGAGGGAGTTTTTTTTTGGATACGTTATATATTTTATTTTATTTTTCAATCTGACAGGTCAAAGGTACCAGTCAGACTGACGCCTTCCAAGTCAAAGACGCCAGTCAGATTGACGCCTACTAGTATTAGGAAAAAAAAAAGACAATTGATAGCAATAATAAGATGTATAAAAAAATAATAGCAATAACAATTTACACCAATAAATATTCATCGATTATTACAGTAATAAAAAAAATTTACCTTATAGTATTAATGTCATCGTTACTCCCTATACTTATAGTATAATTTTTTTTAGCAGTGTTCCTTTAAAATTACTGATAACTTTCTTTTAATTCTTACAAGGTAAATTTTTTTTTACTACTGTAATAATTGATGAATATTTATCGGTATAAATTGTTATTGCTATTATTTTTTTATGACTCTTGTGATATTATTTGCTACTTGTTATTATGGGATTTTTTTTATTGTCTCTTGTTGTTTTAAATGGTTTTTTTTGACTAAAATGGGTTTCTTTTAGAAACTATTTATCAGTAGCAAGTAACAAATAACAATGACAAGTGGCAAATAATATCACAAGAGGCATAAAACAATAATATCAATAACAATTTACACCAATAAATATTAATCAATTATTACAGTAGTAAAAAAAATTATCTTGTAAGACTTAAAAGAAAGTTACCTGCAATTTAGAAGGAACACTGCTACAAAAAAAATTATACTATAAGTATAGGAAGTAACGATGACATTAATGATAAAGTATCTATTTAAAACAACAAGAGGCAATAAAAAAATCCCCTAATAATAAGTAGCAAATAATATACATGAGTTATAAAAAAATAATAGCAATAACAATTTACACCAATAAATATTCATCAATTATTACAGTAGTAAAAAAAATTTTACCTTGTAAGAAGTAAAAGAAAGTTACTTGCAATTTAGAAGGAACACTGCTACAAAAAAAATTATACTATAAGTATAGGGAGTAACTATGACATTAATGCTAAAGTATCTATTTAAAACAACAAGAGGCAATAAAAAAATCCCCTAATAACAAGTAGCAAATAATATCACAAGAGTCATAAAAAAATAATAGCAATAACAATTTACATCAATAAATGTTCATCAATTATTACAGTAGTAAAAAAAAATTTACCTTGTAAGAATTAAAAGAAAGTTACCTGCAATTCAGAAGGAACAATGCTACAAAAAAAAATTATACTATAAGTACAGGGAGTAACGATAACATTAATGCTAAAGTATTTTTTTAAAACAACAAGAGGCAATAAAAAAATCCCTTAATAACAAGTAGCAAATAATATCACAAGAGTCATAAAAAATAATAGCAATAACAATTTACACCAATAAATATTCATCAATTATTACATTAGTAAAAAAAATTTACCTTATAAGAATTAAAAGAAAGTTACCAGCAATTTTAAAGGAACACTGCTAAAAAAAATTATACTATAAGTATAGGGAGTAACGATGACATTAATGCTATTACAAGGTAAATAAATTTTTTTACTAATGTAATAATTGATGAATATTTATTGCCGTAAATTGTTATTGCTATTATTTTTTTATACCTCTTGTTATTGCTATCAATTGTTTTTTTTTAATACTGGTAGGCACCAGTCACATTGGTGCCTCAGACTGGCGCCTTTGACTTGGAAAGCGCCAGTCTGACTGGCACCTTTGACCCGTCAGAGTGAAAAAAATAAAATATGCCACGTGTCTAAAAGGACCCCCATTGGTAAATAGTTTCGGAACAACCCTAAACTGATAAATAGTTTCTAAAAGGAATCCAGTTTGGTCAAAAAGCCCCTTATACACGTGTCACTCATTTTTAAATTAGTCCTTATACAAATAATACTTTTTATATTAGTTCCTACATGTGCAACCGTTACCAAATAGGTCCCTGACGTTTAACGGTCGTTAACACCGTTAATGACGATCATTAAGTTGGCCTCTATATGTGTCACTCATTTTTAAATTGGTCCCTAAATGTGTCACTCATTTTTAAATTGGTTCCTACATGTGTCACTTATTTTTTAAACAAATGTTGGTGCCCCAGATTGGTCCTTATACGTATCACTCATTTTTAAATTGGTCCTTATATGTGTCATTCATTTTTAAATTAATCCCTACATGTTTCATTCATTTTTAAATCGGAAGATTCCTTCTCTCACCTCCTCCATCTTCTTTCTCCCTCTCTCAACTCTTCCTTTCCCCAAATTGCCCCCGATTGTGCCCTAGCAGTCGCAATCTTCCGATTGGCTCACACAGCCACCTACGGCGAGATTTCACGGCGATTCGGGATCGCTCCAGCCGAGGCATGCCACGTGTTCTTTGTGGTTTTCAAAGTCGTTACTGAAAAATTGGGGCATTTGTTCGAGCTTCGTATCGATTCCAGGAGGGTTGATATGGAGAGCACAACAGCTTGCAGGCAAGCCTACTGGAATCTTCAACAGCACTGGATTACACTCACTCAGTTGGTTCATCATGGAATGATATTTGTGCTGATCGGATATGAAAGTTGGTTAAAATTCCAACTGAGTGATTCCAGTAGGCTTGCCTGCAAGCTGTTGTATTTAATCTGGTGCTGTAGAAGATTCCAGTAGGCTTGCCTGCAAGCTTTTGTGCTCTCCATAACAACCCTCCCGGAATCGGTACGAAGCTCGAACAAATGCCCCAATTTTTCAGTAACGGCTTTGCAAACCATAAAGAACGCACGGCACGCCTCGGCTGGAGCGATCCCGAATCACCGTGAAACCTCGCCGTAGAGACTAATTTAAAAATGAGTGACACATGTATGGACTAATTTAAAAATGAGTGACACATATAGGGACCAATTTAAAAATGAGAGACACATATAAGGACCAATCGGGGGCACCATCATTTGTTTAAAAATGAGAAACACATGTAGGGACCAACTCAATGATCGTCATTAACGGCCGTTAAACGTCGGGGACGTATTTGGTAACGGTTGCACGTGTAGGGACTCATATAAAAATATTTTTTGTATAGGGACTAATTTAAAAATGAGTGACACGTATATGGACTAAAACATTATTTTAACCAAAATAATATTGGCCCAAAATATTAAGCGGCCCAAAAAATATTATACGGCCCATAGAATTAGCTGCCAGCCATTTTTTCCATTTGGTGGCCCAAATTTTTTTTGCCATGAATGGCCACGCCCATTTTTAAATTCCAATAGCTTGTTTTGTTTTAGATTGCAGCCCACACCCATTTTTAAATTTCTTTCTTACATGCTATTAACATTTCTTCCTTACCTGCTGCAAATGCTAACCCTAGATTAGCGCCGCCTGCATCTTATCTTTCTCTTTCTCGTTTTTTCTCTTTCTTGTCTTTTTCTGTTCTCGTGACCATGGTTGAGGCACGACAATGGCGGATCCTATACGACTATTTTCAGGGTTGTTGCTCTTTACACCCGTAATAACCCGCCCGTCGAATCCGTCAGCCGTTCAAACCGTGATCTGACCAAACCGAGGTCCCAAATGGTCAGAAACGGTTCTGCTTTTACACGCTTCGGTTTTCATCGGGTGGACACTTTTCGGCCCGAAACCGACCGAAACAATCTGGTGTCCACCCCTAGAGTGAAGAGTGAAAGAAGAAAATAAAGTGTGAAAAAGTGTGAAGTGAAAGTGGAATTGGACAACATAGTGAAGAAATCCATAAAGAGTGAGAGGGAGAGATTGGTGGTTTAAGGATATTCACGATTAAATAATGGGCAGGACCAGTAGCAGGTACCAGCAATTGGGCATGTTAATGTAATGGTCTAAGTACATACATGACTCGCAATGTTTCAAATAGTTTTTGTTACATCATCCCCGTTACATAACATAAAGAAAAATGTACCAACAAGTTCTAATATAGTTAATAAATGACTTTTTTCTTAAGCATGGTATTAGAGTTTTAATAAGAAAAATATTTTATTGAGGGAGAGAAAACTCATTTCGATGATCTTTACACTCTAAAAGTGATTGATATTTTTGACTTGACTATCGATCCGAGGATGATAACAAAAAAGAATATTGAATAGAAATGTTTTTTTCCTTAAAAACATTAAAAAATTATCTTCTTTTGTGCTTAAGTTTTAGTCTTCTTTTATTATAAGTATAGCTGGTTAATTTAGATTTTCTGGGAAAACCAGAGGAAGTAAATAGTGATAATTGAGAAGAGTGAGTCCTTGCTTACCAGCAAGTGCATCATATAAAGGGAAGAGGAGTTAAGAGAGTTGGCAAGGGAATGGAGAAGGCAATAATGGTGATGGAAGTGAAGTAGTTGAGCATGGAGTGAGTGCAAAACAGTGTTGTTAAAATCACTCGCTGACTCGCAGGATCGTACGAGTATACGATTTTCACGAGCTCCATCGTGCTAACTCGCATGAAAGATCGGCAAAGACAAGGATCGTCCTAGGATCGACGATCTTCTTTGGATTATCATACGGCGAGTTTCACGTGTGTCGCGATCCTGGATTTCAATCGCTACGCGGACAGGGTTTGAGCTTTCTGACCCCGTTCTCCTACATTCAAAGTTTGAACCCCTCTTCCCTCTCTCAGCCACACCGCTCACGACCTTCTTCTTCTTCCTCTCTCACGTGCACCGCCGCCAAATCCACGATTGTCTCTGTTCGGCATCTCTGTTCGTTCTGTTTGTGCACCGTCTGTCTCAGTGAAAGGGCAAAGGGTTTCAGGAATTTGGGTCTTGTGGCCCAAATATTTTTGTGTTTTCTCTCTTTAGTTTTTGTTTTATTGGGCCTCAAAATAATAACATAAACTTTCAGAATAACATAAATAAATAAATAAAAACTTTCAGAATAATATAATAAACTAAATAGTACCATTTAATACAATAAATAAACTACATAAACTAAATAATAATATAATAAATAGAATATCAGTACCAAAAAAAAAAATAATAAACAGAATATGTATATGTATTTTTTGTTTTCCTTATCTATAAATTTCTAAAGGGTTGTTTTCCTTTTCTATATTGTTTATATATATATATATATATATATATATATATATATATATATATATAAATATATATATATATATATATTTATATATATATAAGTATAATTTTCTACTTTAGCTAGGATTTTACGATCCGTGTTACGATCCTTCGAGTTACGATCTTTCATCCCTCTCCCGATCCTTGCTATGAACTCAATTTTCACAACATTGGAGCATAGTGAAGAGTGAGAGAATAAAATAAAGTGTGAAAAGGTGAAGTGAAAGTGTAATCGGACAGCATAGTGAAGAAATCCATAAAGCCTTGAAGTTCGTGCAATTGCATGAGAGATTGGTGGTTTAAGGATATTCGCGATTAAATAAAGGGCAGGACGAGGTAGCATATACCAACAATTGGGCATGTTAATGTCATGGTCTAAGGACATACATGACTCACAATGTTTCAAATAGTTTTTGATACACCATCCTCGTTAAATAACATAACATAAAGGAGAAATGTATCAACAAGTTCTAATATAGTTAATAAATGGCTTATTTCTTAAGCATGATATTAGAGTTTTAATATGAAAAAGATTTTTTTGAGGGAGAAAAAACTCTTTTCGATGATCTTTATATTTTGAAAGTGATTGATATTTTGACTTGACTATCAATAAGAGGATGATAACAGAAAATAAATAAATATTAAACATAAATGGTTTTTCTTAAAAACATTAAAAAATTATCTTCTTTTCTATTAAAGTTTTAGTCTTCTTTTATTAGAAGTACAGCTGATTAATCAATTTCCCAACCCTTCTTAGTTATGGAGTTTTTTTTTTCTTTTTCTTTTCCTTTTTTCCCCAAAATTATGGAGTACTATAATCTAACCTACCCCAAATGATGTTATGTGGGTGACATATAAAAAAAAAAGCTTTTGTCACGACCCAAAACCGGAGCTGTGACCGACCAGAGGGAGGGATGAAGTCCCATCTCCGAAACCTAAAAGTCCTACACTACAAATCAACCATATCATTCATGTGCCTACAAGAAACTAAGTGGGTGGGAGAAAAGGCAAAGGAATTAAACTCTTCGGGTTTTAAGCTTTAGTACACTGGCAAAGTAAAATCGAGAAATGGGGTGGGCATAATTATGGATAAATATTGGAAGAATGATATGGTGGATGTAAAAAGGGTTGGAGATAGGATCATTGCCCTAAAATTTGTAGTGGAACAAGACACCTTTAACGTGATTAGTGCTTACGCACCTCAGGTAGGGTTAGAAGAACACCGCTAGGTAAAATTTTGGGAGGATTTAGAAGGCCTAATTCAGGAAGTACTGCTAGGTAAAAAGATTTTCTTCGGAGAGGATCTAAATGGGAATATAGGGAGGGTACTTAGAGGTTACGACGGTTTGCATGGGGGGTATGGCCTAGGGGAGGTAAATGGTGAGGGTAAGTCTATTCTGGACTTTTCATCTGCTTTCGATCTTACTATAGCCAATACCTGTTTTAGGAAATGTGAGGAGCATCTTATCACGTACAAAAGTGGGGTGACAAGCTCTCAAATAGATTTCTTTCTTGTTAAGAGATCGGATAGAAATATTTGCTTGGACTGTAAAGTCATACCTGGAGAGAGCTTTACTACCCAACATAGAGTCTTGGTTATGGATGTAAGAGTTAAGAGGAGTGTGAAGAGAAGAGGCCACGAAAAGGTTTCAAGGATTAAGTGGTGGCAACTGAAGGGTGAAAAACAAAGGATCTTCCAACACAAGGTTTTGGAGGGAGGGTTTTGGGAGGCAAACGGAAGTGCAAATGATATGTGGGACATGATGGCCAAGGGGATTAGGAAGGTAGCTATAGAGACGCTTGGTGAATCAAAAGGATTCGGACCTAGCGGTAAAGAATCCTGATGGTTGGATGAAAGTGTGCAAGCTAAGGTTCAGGATAAAAGGGAATGTTTTAAAGCTTGGTCTTTATGTAAAAATGTTGAAAATTGGGAAAATTATAAGGTGGCTAAAAATGAGACCAAGAAGGCATTGAGCGAAGCTAGAACTAAAGCTTTTGACGGTTGTACCAATCCTTAGGTACCAAAGATGGTGAGAAATCTATTTATAGGCTTGCTAAAAATAGGGAAAGAAAGACAAGAGACTTGGACCAAGTGAAGTGTATTAAGGATGAAGAAAGTAGAGTTTTGGTTAAGGAACAAGATATTAAAGATAGATGGAAGAATTATTTCCACAAGTTATTTAATGAAGGATTTGAAGTTTTATCATGCTCACGGGTGCCTGACATCAGAGAGGAGGACCAAAATTACACTTTTTATCGTAGAATCCAAGAGCATGAGGTAAAAGAAGCTTTGAGAAGGATGGATAATAGCAAGGCAGTTGGACCGGACAATATACCTGTGGAGGTATGGAAGAGTCTCGGAAGTAGAGGCATTAGTTGGCTCACGAAGTTTTTTAACGAGATTATGAGGTCAAAGAAAATGTCGGATGAATGGAGGAGAAGCACTTTAGTTCCGATTTACAAGAATAAGGGAGATATACAAAATTGTGCAAATTATAGGGGATTAAGCTTATGAGTCATACTATGAAGCTATGGGAAAGGGTGCTTGAACGGAGACTAAGAAAAGAAACCAAAATCACCGACAACCAATTTGGTTTTATGCCTGGGAGGTCGACCATGGAAGCAATTTACTTGCTACGACGAGTGATGGAACAATATCGAAGGGATCAAAAAGATTTACACATGGCCTTCATTGATTTGGAGAAAGCGTATGATAGGGTGCCAAGAGAGGTTTTGTGGAAAGCCCTAGAAAAAAAAGGTGTTCGGATTGCCTATATTCGAGCTATCAAGGATATGTATGAGGGGGTCACGACTAGTGTGAGAAGCAGGGTGGAGCCACATAAGATTTCCCAATAACCATAGGTCTGCACCAAGGGTCAGCTTTAAGCCCCTATCTTTTTACCTGGGTCTTGGATGTACTTACGGAGCACATTCAAGAGTCAGCACCGCGATGCATGCTTTTCGCAGATGATATAGTTCTAGTTGGAGAGTCCGGAGATGATATAAATGGAAGGTTGGGGACTTGGAGACAAGCTTTAGAAGCACATGGCTTCCGTTTGAGTAGAAGCAAGACGGAGTATATGGAATCTAAGTTTCGCAAAAGGTGAAACACCTCTAGCTTAGAGGTGAAAGTTGAAGACCACAACATAATACAAGTCACACGGTTTAAATATCTTGGGTCTATTATACAAAATGACGGAGAAATTGAGGGAGATGTAAACCATCAGATTCAATCAGGGTGGTCGAAATGGAGGAAGGCTTCGGGTTTTTTGTGTGATAAAAAGGTACCTCTTAAGCTAAAGGGAAAATTTACCGTACAACTATTAGACCCGCGATGTTGTATGGGACGGAGTGTTAGGCGGTAAAAAATCAACACGAGAGTAAAATCAATGTAGCAGAGATGAAAATGTTGAGCTGGATGAGCGGAAAAACTAGACGTGATAGGATTAGGAATGAAAGCATTAGAGAGAGAGTTGGGGTAGCACCTATTGTAGAAAAGATGGTTGAATCTCGACTTAGGTGGTTTGGGCATGTATGGAGGAGACCTTTAGATTCTGTAGTAAGGAGAGTGGACCAGGTGGAGGGCAATCCAATAGCTAGAGGCAGAGGTAGGCCAAGAAAAACTATAGGAGAAACTATTAAGAAAGATTTGGAGGCCAATGATTTAACTATTAACATGATTCATGATAGAACATTATGGCGCCGTATGATCTATGTAGCCGACCCCACCTAGTGGGATAAGGCTTGGTTGTTGTTGTTCACTATTTTACACAAAAGGGACGAGTTTTACAATCTACCCCCTTAAAAAGAATTCGTCCCGAATTCTCAAGCCTACACCAATATCCAACATGTCAGCCCTTAGTTCAAGACATATGCACACATGGAACAACACTAGAGATCTTCATTAATGACAAATTTATAAGTAGCATATAAGTTGTTATCCAACTAACACATCCCATAAACTTTCGATTAACTACTATATGTTCAGCACGATGACACTTGTATATCGAGACATTCAATTTAAGCGAATTTAAATTCTGCACGTGACATTCAAAGATCATATCAACACCATAGTGAGCATACAAGGTTCTATTTATACTACACCCCATCATAAAACTAGTTTCCATCAATATAGCATTCTAGTTTCTTGATTATCCTAGTTTAGCACAAAGAATCTAGCTTCTACTGAAACAAGCTATGGTATCTAATTTGTATAAAGACTTGTACTGGCCGAAGAGTGAAACCCGGCCGAATCCGGAAATTAAGGATAATAAGTTGAAATCACCTTTAATTATCCTGATATTATCTGAAATAATCATATCCGGTTAAAAGAGATAATATCCCCTAAATTAAGGGATAGGATATTGATATTATCCTTAATTAAATCCTGATATTATCTGAAATAACCATATCTGGTTAAAAGAGATAATATCCCTTAAATTAAGGAAATTACATCTCAAGAGAGATTTAAGAGATAAAAGGAGATAAATCCAGATCTCTAAAAGATATGGGAATCCTATTATAAAAGGAGGAGAACCCATGAGAGAAACTCACTTTTCACTGAACCCTGGTGACTCTCTCTTAAGCGTATTAGAGAAACTAGCTCGACCAAGAGACTATTGAAGAGTCCTTGCTCGCTGGTATTCATCAGATACAGAATTAAGGGATCGAGATCACTACGGCCAAGGGTTGAACCTAGAACTATGTCTGACTTTGATTCCCATTGGGATACGTAGGACCGGAATATTACATTCTGTCAAGCCAAAATCTAAAACAACCCCCACTGTTCACTCTTGGTTTGACGTTCCACGGCGAGATTCCAGCAAGTCGGATCTCGGCAGGAACATTTGGCGCCCACCGTGGGGCCGAGGAAAAACTTTCCCCGGTTCCACAAGAAAGCTTGATGGTGACTACATGGAATGGTTCGCGGGGAGGGGCGAGCAGCATGAATCACGAAGATCATGAGGCCTCGAACGCCCAAAACCGCGACAATCATCTTTCCTTCCCCATCAATGAAGACAACCCTCGACTGGAAGAAATTATGGAACAGCTTAAGCAGCTGCGGAAAGAGAGCGAGGAGATACGCGTGCAAAATCAGAGGCTTTTGAGAACTCGGAAAAGAGAGAGGTCCCTGACACCTTCTGACGAAGAGCAATCCTCATCCAAGGCTAGCCCAAAGGATCCTCCGGCGCACTCTCCTCTGGAAACTAATCGAGCATCCAAAACCAAACCTCCCCCGGGGGCTTCAGAAGTTAAGTCTCACGCAGAGAGGACTAGCCAAAAAGGAAGAACATCGGACCGGCGTCCGAGGTTACCGTTCACTGATGACATTGACGAGGTAATCGTGCCTAGCCATTTTAAGCCCCTTAACATCGACAAATTCAATGGCACCACTGACCCAACCGAGCATGTGGAGTCCTTTATTTCCTCCGTTTACTTGGTGATTGATTCGGAGGCCGTCATGTGCAAAGTTTTCCCAACCACTTTGCAAGGCCCAGCTCTAACCTGGCTAAAAAATCTACCACCTCGGTCGATTAATTCCTTTGATGTGCTTATAACTAAGTTCACCGCACAATTTGCAGCAAGCCGAAGGCATAAAAGGCACTCGGTCTCACTGGTAAATTTCAAACAGGAAAGGAATGAATCACTCAGAGATTACATGGCTCGTTTCAATGCTAAGCAGATCTTGATTCCCAACATGAGCTCGGAACTCTGCCTCCACACCGTCATGGGCGGTCTGAAGCCAGGGCCATTATTCGAGTACTTATCTCGGAAACCACCGAGAGATTTTGAAGAGTTACAGGAAAAGGCTACAGGTTTCATGAACTCGGAAGAGATGTTGGAATTCAAAAGGAGAGAAAGAGGTTTCGAGTACAAGAGCTCGGCCTCGAACAAAGAAAGAAACAGGGGGTCTGACTCACAAAGGACCCAAAAGACCAACGAAAGAGAATTCTCGAAGAGGCATCCCAGGTACCAATCTTATACTCCGTTAAACCGACCTCGGGCAGCCATCCTTCAGGAGGTCTGCAGCGCCGAGCTACTTACCTTACCTCGGTCGTCCAAAACACTGGACAATGTTGACAGAAGCAAAGAATGCATGTGGCATCAAAACTATGGACACTCCACTGAAGAGTGTAGGACAACCCAGAAAAAGATTGAGGATTTGGTACAAGCAGGCCCTTTTGATCGTTTCGTCCGCCGAGATGACAATGGAGGCGGGCGACCCGATCGAAGATGACTAAGACACGGTTACGACAATCGAAACCGAGATGCAAACCTGCAAGGTAACAATCAGGGAGGAGACCGGTTAAATAACCAAAGGACTCCTAATGAAGAATCGGAAGGAGGAATCAGAGGGATCATCAATACAATCTCGGGAGGCTTCGCAGGAGGATGAACGACGAGCTCAGCTTGGCGGCGTCATGTAAAAGCCCTCCGGTCCGTCAACACAGTGTCTGGAAAGCCTACAAGATCGAGACCTCCCATAACATTCACAGATCATGATTTCCGAGGGGTGGATCCAAATCAAGATGACCCAATGGTGATAACGGTCGAACTGGCCAACTTCTCGGTCAAATGAACACTTATTGACTAGGGAAGCTCGGCCGATATTCTATACCTGGCAACCTTCAAGAAACTTGGAATTCCTGAAAAACTGATAAAGGAGCAGGAGGACAAGCTCGTAGGGTTCGCCGGGGAGCAAGTCAAGACCCGAGGTTACATAGACCTCCTAACAACGTTCGGAGAAGGAAGACTCTCCAAGTCCGTATCAGTCAGGTACGTTATTGTAGATGCCAGTACATCGTACAATATCCTTATTGGAAGACCGACGTTGAATGAGCTCGGAGCGATCGTCTCCACCCCACACCTGACAATGAAATTCCCAGCTGATTCTGGAGAGATCATCGCAGTCCGGGCTGATCAAAGGCTAGCCAGGCAATGCTATGTTGACAGCCTAAAGGTTACCCGCCACCAACGTCGAGGATGGTAAGGCAGAGGTGGTAAGCTCGGTCAGTTCAGTAACTTCAGATAGCTCGGTCAGCATGTTTGAACTGGACCCAAGGGCGGAGATGTACGAGTCCAGATCCGAGCCAACAGAGTCGTTAGAAAGGTTCTAGCTGGGAGCCCAACCTGAACAATGCACCCAAGTCGGTAGTCAACTTGACCCCTTCCTCAAGCGAAGGCTTCAAGCGGTCCTAAGAAAGAATGCTGACCTGTTTGCTTGGAAGACATCGGATATGCCTGGTATAGACCCTAATTTTATGTGCCATAAGTTATCCATCTGTCCCGAGGCCAAGCCTGTAGCTCAAAGAAGAAGAAAACTTGGTGAAGAAAGGCACCGAGAAGTGGCCGAGGAGACTTCCAAACTGGTCAAGGCAAATTTCATCCGAGAGGTGAAATACACTACGTGGCTGGCCAACTTGGTGTTAGTTAAAAAGGCCAACGGTAAATGACGAATGTGCACCGACTATACCGACCTCAACAAGGCATGCCCAAAAGATTCATATCCTCTCCCCAACATTGATAGACTGGTGGATGGGGCCTCAGGTTACAAAGTTTTGTCCTTTTTGGACGCATATTCAGGCTATAACCAGATCAGGATGTATCCACCCGATGAAGAAAAAACAACATTTATGACTGATGGGGCAAACTACTGCTATCGGGTAATGCCCTTCGGCTTAAAAAATGCTGGTGCAACATATCAAAGGCTTATGGACAAGGTTTTCGCCAACCAAATCGGAAAAAACTTAGAAGTATATGTTGATGACATGGTGGTAAAATCCGAGGACCCAAGCCAACACCCAGCCGACCTCGAAGAAATTTTCAGCCAGCTCAGAAAACACAATATGAGGTTAAATCCGGAAAAATGCTCCTTTGGTGTACAAGGAGGAAAGTTCTTGGGATATATGCTAACACACCGGGGGATCGAAGCTAATCCGGATAAATGCAAAGCCGTCATGGAAATGCGAAGTCCTCATAATGTGAAAGAAATTCAGAGGCTAGCCGATCGATTAGCCTCCCTATCCCGCTTTCTACCGAAGTCTGCAGAGAAGGCAAGACCTTTCTTCCGGATCTTGAAAAAACCAAAGGATTTCATTTGGACTGAAGAGTGTGAGAAGGCCTTTGAAGATCTGAAACTCTTCCTAGCATCTCCCCCAATCCTCACTCGGCCATTGCTCGGCAAAGATCTGTACTTGTACCTCTCTGTCAACGATTGTGCAATCAATGCAGTGATCATCCAGGAAGAGGAGGAGCAACAGATGTCGGTGTACTATGTCAGTAGGATCCTGAAAGACGCAGAAACGCGATATCAAGTAATTGAAAAACTGGCCCTCGCCTTAGTTATGGCAGCTCGGAGGTTACGACCCTATTTCCAGTCGCACCAAGTCATAGTCAAGACTGATCATCCAATAAAGCAAGTACTCAGGAAACCTTATCTAGCCGGACGAATGATAGCTTGGTCAGTAGAATTGTCAGAATTCGGTCTACTGGATGAACGGAGTGGGTCAATGAAAGCATAATGCCTCTCTGACTTCATCTGGCTCCTATATGTTGATGGATCATCTAACTTGAAGGGAAGCGGGGCTGGAGTAATTCTCGAGGGACCTGATGACCTAATCCTCGAGAAATCATTAAAGTATGGGTTCACTGCTTCAAACAACCAAGCAGAATATGAAGCCCTTATTGCAGGACTAATGTTAGCTAAAGACATTGGGGGTCCGATAACTAAAATGCCGAAGTGACTCACAGCTTGTAACAGGACAAGTCTCTGGCAATTATCAGACAAAGGACCCCCAACTAACCAGATATCTCTGCAAGGTTAATAGCCTTATTTCTGAATTTGATCATTTCTCCATTGAGCATATACCTCGGGAAGAAAATTCCAGGGCAGATCTGTTGTCCAAATTGGCTAGCACCAAAAGAGCTAGTCAACTAAGAACTTTCATTCAAGAAAACCTTCTCGAGCCGAGCATAAAAAGTGCCGAAGTGACAATGACCGAGCACTATGATCGGGGCTGGATGACACCGATTTGGGAATATTTAACCTCGGACAAACTACCTGATGACCCAAAGGAGGCGAGGCGAATCCTTCTGAAATCTTGCCACTACACCGTCCTAGACGGTGAGCTGTACAAAAGAGGATTCTCCAAGCCATTACTGAAGTGCCTCACGAAGGAGCAGTCCGAGTACGTAATGGATGAGATGCACCGAGGAATCTGTGGAATGCATTCAGGTGGTCGATCTCTGGCAGCTCGGGTCCTACGAGCAGGGTTTTACTGGCCAACCATGAGATTGGATTGTTCTACTTGGACCAATAGGTGTGAGCCCTGTCAGAAGTTCGCCAGCATAGCTCGTGCTCCAGGAGAAGAGCTCCACTCCATGTTCTCGCCGTGGCCCTTTACTATGTGGGGAATGGATATAGTCGGTCCTTTCCCAGTTGCCAAAGGTCAAGTCAAGTTCCTCCTAGTGGGTGTAGACTACTTCACCAAGTGGATTGAAGTAGAACCATTGGCTACGATAACTGCCAAAAAGGTTCAGAGTTTTGTATGGAAAAACATCATATGCAGGTACGACATTCCTTATGCAGTTGTCACAGACAATGGAAAGCAATTCACCGATAAGGAGCTTGGAGAATCTTACTCCAACCTCGGAATTAAACATAAAGTGACCTCGGTTGAGCATCCACAAACAAATGGCCAAGCGGAGGCAGCCAATAAAGTTATTCTAAACGAGCTCAAAAGAAGGTTAGGACAATCAAAAGGGGCTTGGGTTGAACAATTACCAAGCATCCTGTGGGCTTACCATTGCTCACCACAATCTTCAACGGGAGAAATACCGTTCAAACTAACCTATGGAACCGATGCAATGATTCCAGTTGAGCTCGGTGAACTCTCTTTCCGAAGGCAATATCACGATCAAAGTAAAAACGAAGAAGAACTCCGAGTTGAGCTTGACATGGTCGAGGAAGTCCGAGATACGGCAAAAATCAGAGACGAGCCGTGCAAGCAAAAAGCAACTCGGAAGTACAACTCGAGGTTGCAGCCAAGGGATTTTGTGCAAGGAGACTTAGTACCAAGGCTGTAAAATGACGCAAGAAAAGACCCCGGAGAGGGTAAGCTCGTGGCAAACTGGTCGGGCCCATTTAGGATAGTTGAAAATCTAGGAAATGGTGCCTACAGGCTAGAAGAATTGTCAGGAAACTTGGTTCCAAGAACATGGAACACTTCCCACCTTAAGTTTTATTTTAGCTAAGGTTATAGGTGATGCACTCTTTTTCCTAAATCGGTCTTTTTCCCACGAGGTTTTGGCCGAGAAGGTTTTAATGAGGCACACCAGAAAAAATAAATAAATAAAATCATTTTCAATTGAGCTATTAGGCAAAAATACGACGTTAAAACTGCCAAAGACCTAAAGAGGATGACCGAGCTAAAGTCGACCGAGTTGAGGTCGAAATGCCGAGCCTATAAAGGTAAAAAACAGCTAAAGACCTAAAGAGGCTGACCGAGCTAAAGTCGACCGAGTTGAAGTTGAAATGCCGAGCCTATAAAAGTAAAAAGCAGCTAAAAACCTAAAGAGGCTGTCCGAGCTAAAATCGACCGATCCAGGGTCGAAGTGCCGAGCCTATAAAGGTATATAAAAAACCTAAAGAGGCTGACCGAGCTAAAATCGACTGATCCAGGATCGAAGCGCCAAGCCTATAAAGGTATATAAAAAAAAACCTAGAGAGGTTGACCGAGGTAAAATCGACCGACCCGAGGTCGAAATGCCGAGCCTAAAAAGGTGTGCGCAGCCTGACAAGGCTGACCAAGATGAATGGCTAAAGTTAACCGATACCTAAAAAGGTAAGTAAAACACCTACATGTATCCCGAGTTCCGAAAACACGAGTCAACCGAGTAACAAACTCAAGTTCCAAAAAGTAGAAAAGGCATTAGAAAATTTTCTAAGTGCAAATAGATTCACAAGCAAGCAAGCGATTTCATTAAATAAAAGGGGCAAAGCCCAGAATACATAAGAGTTCAAAAATAAAAGGGGCATCGCCCCAAGAACATGTTTTCCTAGCAACAATTTCATAAGTTAAGGTCATCCTCGACACTCGGAGGAAGAGCAACAGATTGGTCAGGTAGGGCCATTTCACCTTCACCTTCGGGTCCCTCCTCGGCCACTCGCCCCTCACCCTCCTCTTCTCGAGACGCGTCCTCCTCATCCTCCAGCTCGGACAATGGAACTAGGACTCCATCTCGGTTAAAATCCTTGTCCACGTCAGCACAGGAGAAGTCAGCATTCGGGTTGAAGTGCTGTAGCTGCCTCACGACTCGGGAGAAGCCGTTGACGTGCTCCTTCATGATGGAAGCCTCGGCTTCAGCTAAGTCAGACTGAAGCTTGAGATTGGCCTCTTTCTCGGCCTCTAACAACTTCTGCAGCTCCAGACTTTCCTCCTTTTCAGCCTGAAGCCTTTCCATGACCTTCTGAAGATTGAGCCGGTCGGTTCTTTCCATTTCCAGCTCGCCCGCAAGGGTGGAATTGCCTTTTTCCAACTCTATCTTTTGGGACTTCAGCTGACCGATGACCCGGCCTTGCTCCTCACACTTGGCCATGGCCTGAGAGAGCTTGACTCTCACTCTCAAGGCTCGAGCCGCATCTGCTCTCATCACCTCCATCTTCTTGACATTATCAATAAGCTGCTGTCTCCAGAAGCGGGTGATTGAGGCAATACGGAGAGCATAGGCAGCGGCCACCTCCATACTTTCCTCAGGACCTTGCTCCAACAAGAGCCGCGCATCGGACGGTTTCAGTACTTGGCCATCAATCAGGCCTGCAGGGTCGAACTCATTCCCCTAGAGCGAGCTGATCCCCGGGTTGCAATTCCCATTATACCATTTGGTGTCCGAAGTGAGATCGGTCACCATGAGAGCGTTGCTCGACCTCCTAGCAGCAGCGGAAGTCTCTTCAATCATCATCAAGGGAGAAGGGCTTCTAATCGGAACCTCTGAGGTCAGATCTTCCCGAGTCCTCTTCGGAGGACGAATATTCTGGTCAGAAGCTTCAGCAAACTTCTTTTTCTTCCCCTTGACATTTGAGGCTATAGCTGATCCGCCAGCTGCTTGATGAGTTGACTTCTTCATCAGGGCCTTGTAGTTTAACTTCCCCATTATCACTGCAAGAAGGAAATCGGTCAAGTAAACTAAGTACGCTACAGGATAAATTATCACTTGTCAACAAAAAGTTACTTACATTCAAAATCAGCTTGCCGAGTGGAGGAAGCACTAAGCTTTAAAAGCCTTCCACAAGGCAAAGGCCGAGGACACAATTTCAGGACCTCGACATCAGCTCGCTCTTGAGAGGTCATGCAGTTGAGGTCATAGCCAGAAAATTTGGAAGGGTGTGGTTGCCAATGGAAAGGAAATTTAGGGTTCCCGGCCGAGTCAAAGAAGACAGACTCATTATCCTCTAGAGGTCGGATTTTGAAAAAATCCGACTTGAAAAATTTGTACGAGCTCTTATAGAGCCCAATGATCCCCCTCTGCTCAATCCCACTCAGAGAGATCCAACCAACTAGGTCCCCGAAGCGAACTCGGTAAAAGTATAGGAACTCAGGAGAAGTAGCCTCTATTCCTAGCTGGCCACAGAATTTGAAAGGCTCTCAGAAATGCCCAGCTATTCGGATGAAGCTGGGTAGGAGAAACGTTCATAGCTCGCAAAACTTCGCATTCGAATGGGCTGAAGGGAAGGGAAAGTCCAATTTGTTCAAAAAAGGTCTTATATATATACGTAAAGGGTGGCTCAGATGAAAGGGGAAAAGGAAAACATGCTCATCCTCACCACAAGGAAGGCACTCTACGATGCCTCATTTAGCTGTAACCTTATTTTTCATAGCTTCAAGAGAATTAAAATCCCTAAAATTAGAATGAAATGCAGCAACATCGGGTTTTACTCAAAAATACCCAGGAATGGTAATTTATGGGTAGGGAACCCTGGGCATCCTAGACACAAGTTTGCGACGCTTGGGAACAACAATAGCGTCTGGAGCAACAGAGCTCCTCCCAGAAGAAGAAGAAGAAGAACTCATGTCACCTCCACCACTGCGATAGGAAGAGGGATAAGAATGGGGAGAGCCCCCAATCAGATTGAGTTCAGGCTCCACGATCTGAACCCCAGAAGAGGCATTATGGGATACCTCGAATGAAGTCTCCATGGATGAACAATCAGAAAGTAAACCTAAGGGAGTTTGAAAGAGCAGGATGTACCTTGAATAAGAGGGGAGTATGAACACTTGAACCAGAAAGAACCCGAGAAGAAGGAAAGTCTAGGGCTTAAAGAAGATGAAATCCCGCGCCAGAGGCTCTCCCAAATTTATAGGAAAAGGTGCAACGTCCTCTCGACGAATTAATGAGGGTTGTTGGCAGACGAGAGCAGGGAAGCATCCCTTCAAGTCTGACCGAATTCGTCAACTAATGGAAAGCAACCACGTGGCAGAAATGTCATAATGTACACTGCCATCGCGCGAAAACAGGGGCACGCCACACTGCACAAATCTCGGAAATGATGTCACAAAGGCCACGCGTCACACAGAGTAACGTTTCCTTTCCATCTCGGGAACCGAGAAAGTGTGGCCCCAACACGAAGCTCAGGCAATCACCTCCACCTCGGCTAGCCTCGGCTCCTTCGAAACAAGCTTCCACGCGATCAGCTCAAAGCTTGGGGGGCTTGTGTATGAGCCGAGATATAGAGCTCGGTACCTTGAAGCGTCATGCTCGGTCGCCCGAGCTGCTCACCGAGTTGGAGGATATGTATATATGTATACGAAGTATGAAGCTCGGCCAATCACCTCGTCGAGCCAAAAGACCAAAGGATAAAACCAAGTTCCTAAGCTCGGCTAATGTCATGAAAGCTTTTACGCTTTATTAGCTCAAAGCTTGGGGGGCTTGTGTACTGACCGAAGAGTGAAACCCGGCCACCGAACTTGAAACCCGGCCCAATCCGGAAATTAAGGATAATAAGTTGAAATCACCTTTAATTATCCTGATATTATCTGAAATAACCATATCCAGTTAAAAGAGATAATATCTCCTAAATTAAGGGATAGGATATTGATATTATCCTTAATTAAATACTGATATTATCTGAAATAACCATATCGGTTAAAAGAGATAATATCCCCTAAATTAAGGGATCGGATATTGATATTATCCTTAATTAAATCCTGATATTATCTGAAATAACCTTATCTGATTAAAAGAGATAATATCCCTTAAATTAAGGAAATCACATCTCAAGAGAGATTTAAGAGATAAAAGGAGATAAATCCAGATCTCTAAAAGATATGGGAATCCTATTATAAAAGGAGGAGAACACATGAGAGAAACTCACTTTTCACTGAACCCCGGTGACTCTCTCTTAAGCCTATTAGAGAAACTAGGTCGACCAAGAGACTATTGAAGAGTCCTTGCTCGCTGGTATTCATCAGATACAAAATTAAGGGATCGAGATCACTACGGCCAATGGTTGAACCTAGAACTACGTCTGGCTTTGATTCCCATTGTGATACGTAGGACCGGAATATTACATTTTGTCAAGCCAAAATCTAAAACAACCCCCACTGTTCACTCTTGGTTTGACGTTCCACGACGAGATTCCAGCAAGTCGGATCTCGGCAGGAACAAGACCCATGTAAACTCATATCATATATATGTATTGATATATTTTCATTAATTGCTCATTTAAAGGTGAAAAGTCAAATTCTAGTTCACACTTGCACCCATTTTCTAGCATGTGTTTACATAACTCTGATCTTATACATAACAAGTGGGTGGAAAGGATGAATACTATAGCTTTGTGTTTCTCATGTTACTAATGTATGATGTTTCCTCTCCCACAAACAAGCACGCACATGTGCACTCCACACAGGCAAATATTACTTGACTAGAAACTTACTTCTTACCTAAGATAATACTATCTTTCCAATTAGAAAGTATCTTAACCAATATGCAATATATTTAGATTACTAAAACTTTGCAACTAACATTACAAAACATGAGACTTCGTGTAAGGTTAAAATAGCATCTTTTGCTCGTGCAAACATGTAAGATATTTGAATACTATTTGTAAGGGTGTGATGGGAAGGAGTCATGGTTAACAAATAATTAGCGACTACATAGACTAAGTAGCAAGGTGGATGCTTCTAAAACTGGCTATGAGGTGCTTAAATTTTCGAGCTTATAACACAATAACAGAAAGATTGAGGAGCAACCCATTAGGCCGTGAGCGAGATTGGCTGGGCAAGGGAAGCAACACAACAACTTTACCCCAGCAACAAGCTAATACTATCTATCAAAATATTTTCAATTTGTGAAAGATTAAGGCAGTAAAAGCTGCAGCATGTACAGAAGATTATAATCATTGATTGAGAATTTAGTATTTCTCAATAGCCTCTCTATGGGTCTTTTATCCCCTGACGCCTCATATAATTGTCTTCATTAAAAACATTCGTAGAACAACAAAATTTTTTTTTTTGAAATTTTAAAATGAGAACTACAATATTAAGAGCAAGGAGCTAACTATGATAATAACCTTTTCAACCTCCATGAGTTTCAATATTTTAATATGCCGTTAAATAATGAAAAAATCAAGTAAGGAAAATTTTCACAAACACAGCTTTAGGCTGGTGTGTACAGAGACCTGCAATTTTCTTTCTCTCAACAAAACCCAAACCCAAATTTACCCGCAAATAGTCTCATCTCATATATGCAGCAGTTATTATCAAACTACCTTTTGACAAGAGATTCTCAAAGTGTCCATTAGCCATCGTTCCAAACCACATTTCTTTAGCAAGACATGCTTTTATATACCATTGAAAAAAACTCAAACAAGACCCATGAAAAAAAACCCATTTGTCCAAAAGTATATTATACGCCTATTGTTGCTCCAATTTCGAACTGCTTATTCTAAAAAAAATTCTCATGGTCTGCAGATCATAATACGACATTGGGACGAAAATTGAAAGATAAAATTTGAAGTAATTGTGTCTTGGTTACTAGATGGACTCCATAGGACAACGCTTTTTTATCAGTTGTTCAATTATCAGTTATAACAAGACACTTAAAGGGTCAAATATTTTTTTAAAGAGGACAAAACTAGGAAACTACTAGCATTTTTTTTAAAAAAAAATATTGGTGTAGTTATATTTGATCATTTTTTAGTTCACTTGGTTTTGGTGCTTTATCTGATACTTATCGATATTTTGTGCCTTTTCTCCAATGACAGAAGAAAGTTGTGAGCTAAACAAAGCAGAACAATTGTGTTTGTGTTAGTTTATAGCATCCAGATTTAATAGCGGGTGTCATCTTTCGTAGGTGCTTAAGATTTTTTGCTTCCAAAAGAAATCAAATGGATTTATACCAAACTGAAATGATGATGTACAACATTAACACACAGACAAAATATCTCATCAACTTTAATTTCATTTTCAGCCACAGGAAGGATAAAATATTATCAAGGATATTCCCTTGAATGGTTCGACATAAAAAAAAAAAGTTGAAAAGGACCACCAATTTATTAACCTAGTATTGCAAAGACAAACATGTATGTATATATATGTGTGGCAGCACCACCCAAAAGTTTTCAGAGCAAACATGTAAAATAATCCCCTTGACAAATGTCGAGATGCGAACAACAACGAAAGAACACTGACATACATAAATAACATCAACTACATTCATGGTAAATATAGAATCAATTGCAATTGTCATTTCCCAAATCAAAACCCACAAGCAAAAATATTTTGGACAGAAAAAAATCCCTCACCATGGTTGAAAACCACCTAAACTTTCCAAATTGAGCTTACAGGTGAAACCTAAGTTCCTGAAGTCTAATTACCATGATTTTTGGTGTAGAGAGTCATTATATTATAGGAATTTGGTGTATCAAATTTCAGGTTTCAACTCATTTACTAACTGCACTTTTTACCAAATTTTCAGTTTTTAGGCCATAACTTGAGTATTTTGCATTTTGGGGCAATTTCAAGTTTTATTACACCAATGAACCTCATATTCAACATCAAAGCTTAATTTAGTACTATAAAACTGTAGAAGAAAACCCGATTTCAAAATTTTCAATGGTTTGAAAGTTGTCTCATTATGCTTCTTTTTCTTTTTGTTTTGCTTTATTTAAGTTGGAAATTTGGAACCTAAGGGCCAAATTTTGGTTCTACTACTTTAATTACTTTAATTAAGTTTTACTTTGATATGCAAGTTTATCTTCACCTATAAAAACGGTTAGAAAAGGGTTTTATGCAGTTTTACATCTGAATCACAATTTGACCATGTAACTCACTAATTTAGGCCGAAAACTCTTGATTTTGATCCAGGGGTCCAAATTGAGTTATAGCTGTCCAACTGACCTGATTTTTTTATATATACCTAGATATTGACATTTCAAAGGAAAAAACCACATGTCAGTATCATTTTTCAATTGAAAGTTATGTCCGTTCAAAGTTAGGCTTAAAATGGTCATTTGGTAATTTTTCTCAAGATGGTCATTTCGATTTCTGCTTAACATACGGCCATGAAATTTGACATACAACTCTATATAGTATTTAAAAGTTGTAGGGACACTAATCATGAAAGTCTTACCTCATTTGGCACTATTGGTATGTTGTATGCCTAATTCTAGGCTTTTTGACCAAAATGGGTTCATTTTAGAAACTATTTACAAGTTTAGGGTTGTTCTGAAACTATTTACCAATGGGGGGTCTTTTTGGACACGTGGTATATTTTATTTTATTTTCGCTCTGACGGGTCAAAGGACTGGCGCCTTCAAAGGCAAGGCGCCAGTCACCAGTATTAAAAAAAAGACAATTGATAGCAATAATAAGAGGTATAAAAAAATAATAGCAATAATAATTTACACCAATAAATATTCATCAATTATTACAGTAGTAAAACTTTTTTTTACCTTGTAATAGCATTAATGTCATCGTTACTCTCTACACTTATAGTATAATTTTTTTTTAGCAGTGTTCCTTCTAAGGTAAAATAATATCTTTCTTGTAAGAATTAAAAAAAAGTTATCTTTCTTGTAGCAGTGTTCCTTCTAAATTGAAGGTAACTTTCTTTTAATTATCACAAGAAAGATATTATTTTACCTTAGAAGGAACACTGCTAAAAAAAATTATACTATAAGTATAGGGAGTAAAGATGACATTAATGATAAAATATCTATTTAAAACAACAAGAAGCCATGAAAAATCCCCTAATAACAAGTAACAAATAATATCACAAGAGTCATAAAAAATAATAGCAATAATAATTTACACAAATAAATATTCATCAATTATTACAATAGTAAAAAAAATATTCATCAATTATTACGGTAATAAATATTCATCAATAAATATTCATCTCAAGAAGAATGGTTTAGTGCATGTTTATGTGTTCCCCTCTTCCAATAAATATAAAAAACTAGAAACTGAAAATCTTCACTTCCGTCAGAGCATAAAAAGCTAATAAAAGCCTGCCTCCGTATTTTTAGTATTGCAAGTTTAAATTGTTCAAGAAAAATGACAAAAGAAATAAGTCAAATTAGTAATTAGAATATTGTATACATAATTAGCGGCAGTGGGTTTGCTTTAACGAACTTAAAGGACTAATGCACGTGATAAATGCTTTATTGGTGCCTCACTTGGCCCTTTCTCGATCGAATTCCCGTAAAATTGATGAATATTTATTGTTGTAAATTGTTATTATTATTATTTTTTTATGACTCTCGTGATATTATTTGCTACTTATTATTAGGAGATTTTTTTATTGCCTCTTGTTGTTTTAAATAGATATTTTATCATTAATGTCATAGTTACTCCCTATCCTTATAGTATAATTTTTTTTTGTAGCAGTGTTCCTTCTAAATTGCAGGTAACTTTCTTTTAATTCTTACAAGGTAAATTTTTTTTACTACTGTAATTATTTATTAATATTTATTGATACTACTACAGAAAAGGGTTTTAGTAGCGCACTTTCCGTAGCACTTCAATGAAAAACGCTACTTAAAAATAGGCGGAAAGTTTTTAATAACACTTCCTTGTGGGAGTGTTATCTATTTCTTATTCTAAGACAACGTTTCTTTAAGAAAACGTTATTGAATGTTGATATAGGAATAGATAGCGTTTTCTTGAGGAAGCGCTAGATAGCGTTTTCTTGAGGAAGCGCTATTATAAATAAAAGAATAGATAACGTTTCCTCAAGCAAATATTATCATAGATAAATAAATAGATAACACTTTTTCAAAGAATTGCGATCTATTCCCCTCCTACTAAATATTTCCCTTTGCTCACAGCTGTGGCTCTTTCTCTCGCGCGGCTCTTATTTCCCTCGTTCTCAAACCCTGCTCACCACTTGCCTCCCTTCATCGCGCCTTCTCCCTCTACCGTGTCTCCCAGTCGCTTCTCCCTCTACCGTGTCTCCCTCTCCTCTGCCGTCATTTTCTCCGTCTGTCAGTGACGCTCACAGAGGAAGCCAGAAGCGAAACGAAACTAAGCGTGCTCACAGAGGTTTGAATGACTCTGTTCCCTCATTTACATTAGGTTTGAAGGAAATAAATGTGTATGTGTATGTGTGTGATGTATCGAATTACTCCAACACTCAGATATCTACTTCTGAGCCATAGAGGAAATAAAGGTAAGTTAAGGTTTTTAGGGTAGGTGAATTACTTGAAGGGGATTAGGGTAGGATATTAGATTAGTTTCTTGTCACACACTACACCTCAAATCGACACTTCATTTTTCTGCAACTATAATTTCTCCATTCTTTTATTGGAAGTTCTCTTTTTTTTTACACTTTCAGTTGTTGTTTGCATCCGGTGAAGGGAGCTGCCGTCAACGATGGTGAGGAGATGCCAAAGGAGCCCAACCATTCCTTTCAGCAGGTACATCGTGATCACTCTTTCTCTGAAACGATCTCTTGCATCTAATGAACTCTAATACGATACTGTCATCCTCATTCACCACTCCATTAATTTTCATCTTTTTTCTTCTTATTGTTTCAGATATTTACGCTTTCACTAGAAATGACATCAAGGTGGGTACTCGATGGTGCTCCTTGCTGTGCCATAGGTATTATTATTTGTCTGCACTTTATCTTCAATTATCAATGGAAATTGTGACTTTAGCTTATGAAAATCTGCACTTTCTTTGTTTTAGAGTTTCCTCACTTCAAACTTGGAAAAGGGGCAGCATTTGTGAGGACCAAACTGAAGAATTATATTACAAGGACCCCTTTGTATTGAGTTTGTTTCCCCCTTCACCTAAGAAATCGTCCTAGCAATCAAAGCTCTCTTCAATACGTGGGATTTAAGGTTGGGCTTTTTTGTTTTTGGAAAATTCATGATTTGTCTTTCTTGCTTAATCTTTTTGGTTTTGAAATCTCTTTATTTCTCCTGCAGAAACAATTGCAAACTTTACTTGAAACTCTCAGTGCCATTGAGCCGCACTACATGTATTGTGTATTTTGTTTTGCTGCAACTGTTTTGTGGGGTAAGACCGCTAGCATTTTTGTCTGAGTTTTGGACTTCATAGTTCACGCTATAGTTGAAATTTCCCTTGAGATTTTGGTTGTCGATGTTCTCTGTTTGATCTTCTATATTTTAATGGTTAGATGGGACCTTTTTTTTATGCTGATATATGTTTTCAATTGCAAAAGTGTTCTTACTTCATTTTAATTTTAATAATTAGCCAAATTAGCAATGTGAAGCAAAAAAAAAAATTAATGTTGTAACTGATAGTGTTTGATTTGTTTAGATATGTTTTTTTTTTTGTTAATAAACTGAGAATAGGAATGTGCTGAGGTTATGTATTTTTATTCTTCTTTTCCAGCTTCTTTAAGCTGAAAGTTTAAAAAAATGTATGTCTATTTACAAAAAAAAATTGGAAGACAAGTTATCAAGTTTTTCATTTGGAAATCTGTCTATTTATTATATTTTCTTGACATATAGGCTTCTAAAGATATATGTAGTTAGTTAGTTTCTTTTTTTTTTTTTTCAGAGGTGTTGAGCTCAAGTAATTTGCTTTCTCTGCTGCTCTTGGCATTACATTGGGAGTATAACCTATATGGGGTATGTTGTACTTGGACCCACCTGGAATTACACTGTCAGTTATGTTGGAATAAAATTTTTTTTATCCAATTAAGCAGAGGTTATATATTTGAGTCCTTATGGAGAAAAAGAAAGATAACATCTGAAACATGATTACACGAGTGATAGAACCAACTAAAGAAAGGATAAGTGATTGAACCAACTAAATAGAAACTACATGCTATGGTTTACACCAACTTTTGAATTAGAGAAAACATTAAGGGGAAATGACCATGCCAGTCAGCCAATGGAATATTGGACTTTTATGGTTGGGTGTCAACATATTCATTTAAAATATGGATGTTAGCATATTTCTACTGAGAGATGGATGCCAACATATTCACCACGGGGGACACTTTTTTTTTTTTTTTTTTACCAAAACATAAAATCTGAATTAACTATTAATACTAGCACCAAATGCACAACAAAGTTATTTCATTTGCTATTGCAAGCACTGTCCAAAAGATTATATAAAAAATGGGTTTAATGAGTTTGGAGTGTTTGTTGTCTCTCCACTATCAATGGTTTAATACATTCTTTGCTTTTCTTTACTTTATTATTATTATTTTTTTTTGCTTCATGTGATAGTCTTGCCTCTTAATTAGTTATGAACTTAGTGTCATGCTTTCGTTTTGGTTATTTGATTCTTCTATGTTTTGGTTAGAGATTGATGTTATGTTGAATATATAGTGTACATAATGTGTCTGCTTTGCAAGGATGTTATGTTGGATGTGTCGCAGCATTGTTAGACATCTTCACAAAGCCAAGTTATTAAGATGCTTATTAATAGGTTTTAATGTCTTAAAAGATTGATATAATCGAGAAGCATAATCATTGCTAATGGAGGAAGTTGTTTGTGTATGGTGTATATTGCCTAATTTTGAGACTTTGGTTCGTTTAGGATTTGATCTTGAAATTGTGACAAAGGTATCTAATATGATTTTCTAAGTGGTTTGATGTGTAAGGGAAGGAGGCTAGGTGAGTTGAAGGCTTCCTGAGTGTTTGAACCCTCGGATAACAAAGAAAGCATACTAAAATGGTAAAGGTGGAAGTTTCTCTCCCACTTCTATTCAATATTCCTTTTTATTACAATTTAATGTTAACGATACTTTGAAGGATTGCAAAAGTTTAAAAAATAAAATTGACAATCAGAATTCCACTATCTCAGAGCAGATTAACAGGGGGCCACCATACATAGAATACCTAGAGCATAAGTACTTGAACTACATTTTGACATCAAACTAAAGTGTTAGAACATAGAGCCACATACCAGCCAAGGTCTTCATCCTGTGCACTCAACTATGACCAAAGGTAGTTAATATTAATTTAGATTTGATCTAAAAGGTATAAATGCATTAGATTCAATGTCAAAGTTAGGTACTACACTCATTTTTTTTTAACATTATGTATTGAAAAATATATGTATGTATGTAGAACTTGTGATGCAGTGAATGTATAAAACAAGTTAGTTCAGTGAATGTTTGCTTCTCTGTTTTGACTTCATTTTGTCATGAGAGGCAGCTTCCTGTATCTTTAGAATGAGTTCATGAGTAGTTTGTATTTTCAATGTTATTTGAACACTGTCTGGAAGTTGAATTCTACTGCCTATCCAGAACTTTTTAACCAACCTATTCCTTCCATGACTTTGACTCTGTGAGGATGTGGGCTATGGTAGACCAGAGTGCTACATAATAACATGCCATCTATAAGTTTGACAGTATTCATTAGGTGAGTGATTGGTGGACAGTATTCATTATATTCTACTTTGGACAGTATTCATTATATTCACAGTAAGAAAATGTCTTAATGTGGACAATATTCATTATATTCTACTCTTAAACATATTGCACTTGGATAGTTGGATCTGCTCGTGAATATGGAAGTTTTAGTGTTGGATCTGTTTCAGGTTTGAATTATTTACAAACTAGATGTGCAAGTGCAATGGATTTGGATTCCTGGTGTCACTTATACCATGGTTTTAAACAGGAAAAGATGCTTTAACTGCAGTAACTGCAGGGTAAAGCAAATGAAGGGAATCAGGGTACATTCGCAACATTGATTTTCAGTTTCAATATCTTTATTATTGAAGTTGGAGTACCTTTTTGTGCCATGGAGATTTATATTTAAGAAGTATACTAACCAATGTCCGTCTCTAGCTAAGAATAAAAAAAGGGAAGTTTGTATGAGAAATTAGTGTATTTAATATATTTAAAAGTACTAGACTTAGCTTTTCACTACAAACTTTTCTTTTGTTGATTCTTTAACCAATATCTTGATGCTTGGGTTTGCAAGACTATATTTAATAAGCTAATTACTTGGACGGACAGACTGATGGAGAAGTACACATGGAAACTACACACTCACAGAGACACAGACATATATATTTTGTACTGTTTTGTTTCTTTATATATTAATATACAAAGTAGGGTTGTCTCTGACTCTTGTTTCTTTGCTGTATCTGTTGAAGCCACTCTTCAATGAGATTGGCCAGAGTAGTGCTATTTGGGCTGTCATGACAGTAGTAGTTGTGCTTGAGTTCACTGCAGGTCAGTTTCTCACAAAACTAAGTGGTTCTCTCTCTCTCTCGAAATTAAGCTTAAGGTAGCATTTGGTTCAGGGGAATTATTATTCACAAATTTTATTTTTGGGCATCTTTTATGTCAGAGATCTTCTATTCTTTGTATCAAATATGAAAACTTTTGTTTCTCACTTCACTTTTTCGAGAATATTAAAATATGTATGATACCAAACACTACCTAATGAGATTTTAGGCTTTATTCAGTTTATTGTTTGCATAACCCCCTGGGCCTTGAAGTGAATAATGCATATTATGCACGAAACGGCTTTTATTTAGAAACATGAAGCAGTAAGGATCGAATTCCTAACTATTTGGTCAATGAAGCTCTAATAACCTATCATGAATAAACTCTCCCAAAAACTTAAACTATGAGGTGAAATCATATGAATGGATTTATTATTATATGTCACATAATATACTATGGATGGCCTTAATGTCTAATGTTGTTATGGTCTCGGGCAACTTTATGCAAAGGACTCAACAGAGGACTGGGGACATTGTTAGCAGGATTACTGGCACTTCTTATTGAGTGTGTTTCAAATGCATCTAGTCGGAGCTTTCAAGCTGTTTTTATTGGAGCTGCAGTTTTTATCATAGGTACATATATATGATTCACAAGTTCAGAAGAAACTTGTCAATTAGAATGACCTTGTTTCCTTGTGGTTTTCAACTAATTTATTTGAGAACACTGATTCTCCCACTCTTTTTCTCCACCCATCCCTTTGAAGATTGGTTCTCTATTAAGTGTTTAATAAAAATGATACTTTTTTCTTCATGATTTTAGATAATTTTACATTCTGATATTTTAATGTTCTGAAACTGGTACCTGAATGCTCAGTTCCTAGAAAACCTCCGCTGCCATTCCGGGTTAATGGTGTATGACATTGAAGGATATTATTTATCTTCCTTGCCATATAATTTAGTTCTCTATCTCTGTTCATCTTTTTTGTACCCATTTGTGTTTCTATAATTAATGAAATTTGTTACTGACATGTTCTTTTTCACTTGATCTAAAAAATTTAAGTTTTCACCCTCTGTAGATCTCCAAACAACATTATTTGATGTACCAGTAAGGTATGATGGCAAACATGTGACAACTCTTCTTGGAGATGGTAAGATCAGCAATTCTTCATTCTTTGTTATTTAAATTCTTAACTTTCTAGCACCAAAAAAAAATTTCTTAACTTTCATAAGATAATAATTTATATGGATAAGTTATTTTGTTCACAATTATTCTTATGTTGGCATTTCAGTTGATGATGGGAGAATGCTTCAACAAGGTAGTTATTTGCAACATTGAAGATTTAAATATTGTTTACTAAATTAATTGCTTGAAAGATATGGTTGTGAATTCTGATTTCAAGAAAGGAGGATGGTCACAACAGGAAGACATGCTCTTATGTGAGGTAAATGCTGCTTCCTGTGTTACAAAGCTACAATTTCATTCTACATCTGTTACAACGAATTTAACAGGCTTAGTATATAATAGTAATTTATAGAATTTTGAAAGTACATAGTATATAATAGTAATTTCATTCTGTTTTCGTTTGTGTTATATCTTGTGTACTGTCAGGAATAAACTATATTAATTATTAGACTTGTGTGTATGTGCAAGTGATCTGTATGTGTATCTTATGCAGGCCGACAACAAAGACTTTGTGCGATCAAGCAGAAGATGGAAGCAGCATGCACAAATTGTTTATAATTACTAGCTAGTGTGTTGATTAGCTTGTACACATTGTTAGTATGCATGGTTATTATCTAGTGTAGGTTAGCGACCTTTTGGTTTATGGACTTAAATAGTAGAATTGGTTATGTGTAACCGTTACTGTGAATTGTGTTAAAGTATATTACTTAATTAATTGGTTATATATGCATGATTTTGATATTTGGTTTGGTTTATATATATATATGCTTACCAATATTGTATGTAAGCTTTGTACATTATATATGTGTATATGTGATGTACCTAAATGCAATGTTACTGTGAATTGATGAGGGATGGTTGTGCATGTGGGAAATGTAGAAAAATAGTGAATAATGAAAAAAAAACGGGGGGATAGGTAGCGCTTTCTTGAAAAAATGCTGACTAAAGTGACAAATAGATAGCGCTTCCTCGAGAAAGCGCTATCTATTGCAAACTTAGGACAGCGCTTTCTTGAGAAAGTGCTGTCTAAAGTATGTAATAGATTGTCTTATACTAACTTTAGACAGCGCTTTCTCAAGGAAGCGCTACCTATTCTTATTTTCAGTAGCGTTTTTTTAAGCGCTATTGAATCTCTCCCACCTTCAGTAGCGGGTGAATAGATAGTGCTTTGAAGCGCTACTAAAGGCAAGAAAAAAAGCGTTATTGAAGCCCTTTTCTGTAGTGGTTGGTGTAAATTGTTATTGCTATTATTTTTTTATGACTCTTGTGATATTATTTGCTATTTGTTATTAGGAGATTTTTTTTATTGCCTTTTGTTATTTTAAATAAATAGTTTATCATTAATGTCATCGTTACTCCCTATACCCATAGTATAATTTTTTTTTTAGCAGTGTTCCTTCTAAGGTAAAATAATATATTTCTTGTAAGAATTAAAAGAAAGTTACCTGTAGTTCAGAAGGAATACTGCTACAAGAAAGATAACTTTCTTTTAATTCTTACAAGAAATATATTATTTTACCTTAGAAGGAACACTGCTAAAAAAAAATTATACTATAAGTATAGGGAATAACGATGACATTAATGCTATTACAAGGTAAAAAAAAAAAATTACTATTGTAATAATTGATGAATATTTATTGGTGTAAATTGTTATTGCTATTATTTTTTTTTTGTGCCTCTTATTATTGCTATCAATTGTCTTTTTTTTTAATACTAGTAGGCGCCAGTCTGACTGGGGCCTTTGACTCTGGAAGGCTTTGAAGGCACCAGTCTGATTGGCGCCTTTGACCCGTCAGAGTGGAAAAAAAATATGCCACGTGTCAAAAAGGACAGTTTCAGAACAACCCTAAACTGGTAAATAGTTTCTAAAAGGAATCCATTTTGATAAAAAAAAAAACCTAATTCTAAGTATTATGTGTAGTGAATAGCCTCACTTTTAGGGTGATTTTCCTAACCATTGCTTCTTTCTTATTATTTTTTTATTCTTGAAAAAACGCTGACTAAAGTGACAAATAGATAGCGCTTCCTCGAGAAAGCGCTATCTATTGCAAACTTAGGACAGCGCTTTCTTGAGAAAGCGCTGTCTAAAGTATGTAGTAGATTGTATTACCAACTTTAGACAGTGCTTTCTCAAGGAAGCGTTACCTATTCCTACTTTCAGTACAACGCTTTCTTGAGAAAGTGCTGTCTAAAGTATGTAATAGATTGTCTTATACTAACTTTAGACAGCGCTTTCTCAAGGAAGCGCTACCTATTCTTATTTTCAGTAGCGTTTTTTTAAGCGCTATTGAATCTCTCCCACCTTCAGTAGCGGGTGAATAGATAGCGCTTTGAAGCGCTACTAAAGGCAAGAAAAAAAGCGCTATTGAAGCCCTTTTCTGTAGTAGTTGGTGTAAATTGTTATTGCTATTATTTTTTTATGACTCTTGTGATATTATTTGCTATTTGTTATTAGGGGATTTTTTTTATTGCCTTTTGTTATTTTAAATAAATACTTTATCATTAATGTCATCGTTACTCCCTATACCTATAGTATAATTTTTTTTTTAGCAGTGTTCCTTCTAAGGTAAAATAATATATTTCTTGTAAGAATTAAAAGAAAGTTACATGTAGTTCAGAAGGAATACTGCTACAAGAAAGATAACTTTCTTTTAATTCTTACAAGAAATATATTACTTTACCTTAGAAGGAACACTGCTAAAAAAAAATTATACTATAAGTATAGGGAATAACGATGACATTAATGCTATTTCAAGGTAAAAAAAAATTTTTACTATTGTAATAATTGATGAATATTTATTGGTGTAAATTGTTATTGCTATTATTTTTTTTTTGTGCCTCTTATTATTGCTATCAATTGTCTTTTTTTTTTAATACTAGTAGGCGCCAGTCTGACTGGGGCCTTTGACTCTGGAAGGCTTTGAAGGCACCAGTCTGATTGGCGCCTTTGACCCGTCAGAGTGGAAAAAAAATATGCCACGTGTCAAAAAGGACAGTTTCAGAACAACCCTAAACTGGTAAATAGTTTCTAAAAGAAACCCATTTTGATAAAAAAAAAACCCTAATTCTAAGTATCATGTGTAGTGAATAGCCTCACTTTTAGGGTGATTTTCCTAACCATTGCTTCTTTCTTCTTATTATTATTATTATTTTTTTATCATTTACCTATGTCTCTAAGTTGTTATCGAACCTGTATATGTATGATTTTCTGAAAAAAGTTATGTAGCAGACTATAAGTCACAAGAATTGGTAGCTGTACCTCCATGTCAAGTATCATTTTTGCTTCTTGATTCATCACCTAAGATTTAAAATATGTAAGTATCCTGTCCTAGATACTTTTCCCTTATTCTCCATGCCCCTGAGATGTTACTCTTAATATTGAAGCTTGATTTCTGCATGATTATGCAGAAAACTGATTCATACTCGATAATGACTAAGAATTTGCCTAATGCTTACAATTTCAAGTTCTTTGCAACTTACTCGTTGATTGTATATAAAGATCACTATAGCACTTTCCTAATTCCTTTGTGGCCTCATGGTTTAGGTATACATGTGCTTAATCTTGTCAATTTGCATATTAACTCATGTCGTGGATACTAACTCAAATAATACCATACTAAATCTATAATCAAGTCTTAAATTGTCATTTCCAAAAGATATCATATCAATCCCAATTCGAATTCTAATGACTTATGTTCAACTACTCAATAATATCAACCATCGTTAAAACATGATCATATAACAGTAGCAAACACTCTATTTAAACAACATCCTAGAAGCATACATGTCATAGCACACAAAATTGCAAAACATGAAAGTTCATAGCTTGTATCAACATGATGGCTTCAAATTATCAATTACAACACATATTTCGAGGTTCATTTCAAGATATCTTCAACTCAAAGTATCATATTGTACTTACTTCATCAAAATATAACACTGCAATAACAATATCAATTCATCATATTCTAAAAGTGTATTCTCTACCATGATGCTTGAATTGTCTTAACTTACCATTGCTCTACCTGGCGTTACGTATTGCCGTCCCCGATAGGCACCATCACATCCATAACTGGGCGTTACGTATCGCCGTCCCCAGTGCGGTGTCCTTACCTCAAATAAATGACCGCTAGGCGTCCCCAGCATATGGCCATTACCTCTAGGTCACAAGCTCTACGGGGCGTTACATATAGCCCTCCCCAGTAGCTTTCCACAAATCTATGCATTTGGGCATTACGTATCGTCGTCCCCAGTGCACTCACGTAGTCAAATCTCGCGCATCTGGGCTCACATAGTCAAATCTCGCGCATCTGGGTATTACATATCACCGTCCTCAGTAGTTTTCCACAAATCTATGCATCTTGGCATTATGTATCATTGTCCCCAGTGTACTCACGTAGTAAAATCTCGCGCATCTGGGCGTTACGTATCGTCGTCCCCAGTGCGCTCACATAATCAAAATCTCGCTCAAGTGTAACTTTCAAGGACCAATTCAAGCATCGGTTAGATTAAAATAAATATCGTTATTCTCTAACATAAACATGGAATTTCATATCTTTGAATTCAACAATATAGTAAATCATTTCATATACCTACTCTCGCTGAGTGGTTCATCCCCGAGCTGGTGCTATGCCAACCTCACTAAAACTTCAGTTACTTTCTAAGCAAAGATTTTGAAAATCTCAACTTTTTTTAATAAAAAAAGAGAGTCTAAGCTCCGATACCAACTTTGTCACGACCCAAAACCGGAGCTGTGATCGGCCAGAGGGAGGGACGAAGTCCCATCTCCGAAGCCTAAAAGTCCTACACTACAAATCAACCATATCATTACCAAAATCAATAAATAATCCTTATCATCACATTCTAAAGTTCTTTAAAAGGAACATTTACATAAATACTCAAAAGACAACTCTTGGAGACCAACTCCATAACAAAGTAACGAGTTCAAGAAAAAAAAAAGTTATACAAAACCAAGTTTGGCCAAAAGAATTTTAAGACGTTTTGCGTGGCCGAGGCATAGCACTAAGAACCCCATTCAAGGTCTCTGGACAACTCGGGATGGTCCAACAACTCCTATACCTGCATCTGAGACACTAAGAAAGTGAGTTTTATAAACTCAGTAAGGGCATGCATGAGCTAAAAGCATAACATCATAGGACATAAAACGTGAATATAGATCAATATTATATGATTCGATTAGGATATGCACAAGGATCTCATAGTGGGTCCCGTCACCATGTCATACCTTACTTAAACCATTATGAATAATTCAACTCACATCAATTCCAAATCTCATAGATTTCTATGAATACATACATCATTGCTTTTAGTTCCACCACTTGACTAACCAGAGAAACCACTCCTATTCCATTGTATTATTTATAACAACAATTCTACTACATGAGACCACTACTTTCTCCAACAACTCATAATATCAATGTCATCATTTTTATAATTCCATCATCAATATTTTAGAGCAATAGAATACATTATGTCAAAATAATCATGCTTAACATTTTATCATAAATTTCCATCCTTGCATTTATACATCATAGATATACTACGCATCCCATTTTGGAGCATAATATATACACTTCATTATGTCTAAACTTGATTCATTCTATAACAAATACACTTTAGTTCCTATTTATTTATTCATTTACATATATATATATATATATATATATATAATGTAGGAAACACCATCTGCCACACACAAAAAAAAAAAAATCAAAAAGCCATACCCATTCCCATTTCCATGCTCTTGACCCAAACTATAAAACGACCATCGTTTCTATTTCATGAATTTTGATAAAATAAATCTACACAGGAGCTTTAAAATCACAGTTATATACTCACCATTATAAATTATGTTTATAAATATACAAAATCTTCACCCTACATTCCAGCACTCAGATCAATTTGTGCAGGGAACCACAATCAATAGGGCATTTGCATAATGCCCAAAAAAAGGAGAATGATGATACAATAAGCATATATATATATATATATATATATATATATATATATATATATATATAAAGACAATCGAACATTATACCAAATGTATAAGAATATCCAACTCAAATATCCACAAAAAAAAGAAGAAGAAAAGAAAACAAATTTAACAAGTTAGGGATTAAGAACCCTTACCTCCAAGCTGAAAAAAAAACCTAGCTTTGTGATAGGGATATGAGTTCTTCAAGTTCCTCTTCAAACTCCTTTATCCTACTACTCTAGATTAGCAAAGAGGAGCATGAGGACTTTGATTTCTCAAGTAGGGGGAGAAGAACGGAAGAAAATAAGATGGGGAGACTTAACAATTCTCCAAAACCTAGAATGCATATTCCTCTCTCTCTTCTTCTTTTTTTTCTCTCTGGTGCCTAACGTGAAAGTGAGAGGAAGAGCAACTCCCCCTCTCAATTTTTATTTCAACTGTTTCTTTATCGCACATGTGTCCTTAGAATTCTATATATTTGTTCTTTCCTTCTCTCTAACATTATTGTTTAGTCCTCAGACTTATATTTAATATTTATTCCTTTAATAATTTTATATATTTATTTTGTATTGGGTAAAATCAACTTTTCACTATTTTACACAAAAGGGACGAGTTTTACAGCTTTATAACTGGTAGGTGCGATGATGAGCCTTTTTCCCTTTATTTAAGGGTTGAAGAAGAATACGAGTTCGTCAAAAAAAAAAAAAAAGAAGAAGAAGAATAATACGAGCTAACAGAAGACTAGGCTTGATTTGTGTGTCTAGATGAACGGTGGTGATTGCCCTTTATAATTTATATGTATGGGCCCTGTGGGGCAACAAATTCATGACTCGGATATTCTAGGCTTATGGAGCAAATTAAAAGCTCCTCTTTGTTGTAACTTTTGTTGCTTTTTATGATACTTAGATAATTATTTAATTAGGCATAATTAATTTTTTAGATTTCTTACCGAGCGTCTTCACTGAGAACTTAAAAACATTTAATATAAATATATTTAATAAAGAATGTTAAATGATGTTTATTTTTCTGATATATGTATTCTGTAATGCACCATATACTAAAATCTTTCAATTTTGAATACTTTTATTATATATTTATTGCAGTGATTATTTTTATATTTACTATAACACCCTGCTTTTCGTTAAGTGCTTTTATAAGCTTGTTTGGTTGCTTAAGCTTGCTGTGTTAAGCTAGAGTTGTTGTCTAGGGGCTAAGTGGGATTTTGGCCTTAAAATCCCTTTCTGGTGAATGAGCACGCCCGTGCTCATAACCAGCAAGTATGTGCTCGTGTTTTAAGTTGAGCACGCCCGTGCTCAACAGGGAGCACGACCGTGCTCAACAGGCAAACACGTCTCGGTGACGCTAAGTTGAGCACGACCGTGCTCAGTGGGGAGCACGACCGTGCTCAGTGGGGAGCACGACCGTGCTCAGCCTGCAGCCTATATATGTTAGCATTGAACCCGATGGTTTACGTGAAAAACCCTATTTTTTGTAATAGCTGCTACCTAGTGCGGCTGTCACTGCTTCCTTCCCTATTTTCTTCATACTCAGTGCATTCCTTGAGTATTGGAGAACTTTGGGAAGCTCCGGTTCGTCTGTGTTGTTATAAAGGTAATGTCCCTTTCCCTGTTGTGGTTTCCTTTTCTTATTTTGAATTGGGAACTGATGTGGTTAATGTTTTATTTGACCAAGGCTTGGATTCAGACTAAGCCGCTCGAGGGGACGTGATCAGTTTGCTGTTTGGGGCTGTCATAGTTGGAACCTTCAGTCCAATTATGGGGAGAAGGATAGTGTAACCACTAGGCAGTGGGGGTACTATAAGATGAGGGGTTCCCATGACTCTGAAATTGTTGTATGTTTATATGTTGGACATGTTTGTTGTTATAGATGCCTTTTGTGTTGATAACATGTTTGTTTTGGTTAAACTTATATGCCAATGAGATGTTCTTGATTACCTGTTGGTTGACTTGGTATGTTTATGCCAATTGGTTGAGTGTTTGTGGCTTAAAGCCACTATGATAAACGAACCCAAAATTGGTTAAAATAGGACTTTAATTGGTTAGCTGTTTAAGGGACTGTTTTCCCGAAAATATTCATAAAACATGGATGATTAATAGAGGCGAGATTCTTATACCCATGGTTTAGTCAAAAGCCTTAGGAATGATTTTGAGAGTGTTAGGTTGAAATTTGGTTGAGAATCTGCGTTGTTCTCTGCCCAGAACAATACTGCCGCACGATGAGCACGGCCGTGCTGAACAGGGAGAATGCCTGTGCTCCCAGTTTGAATTCTGGAAGCTGGACGCGCATTAAGCACGACCGTGCATAACAGGAAGCACGATCGTGCATGTGAGCACGACCGTGCATAAACAGAAGAACGACCGTGCTCCACTTAAGTGGCAGCACGCCCGTGCCGGGGTTAAGCACGCCCTTGCTCACCCCTCTGGACAAAATCTGAAATTAAAGGTTTTAAAGGGTTTTAACCCCGTTATTCTCCTATAATGAGATGTTAATGCACCAACTAAACGATGAAGATAGATAACTTGATTATACATTAATTAAGACACTGAAAGACGATGAGTTGGTTAAGCCGATGTCCTAAGGGGGTTGCCGCACGTTGATGGACTTGGGTGCCTTAAGTGGCCCAATGACAGGTTGATATCGTTGGGTGCCTTTAATGGCCCAATGACAGGTTGATATAATTGGGTGCCTTTAGTGGCCCAATGTTGATGATGTTATACTTGGGTGCCTTTAGTGGTCCAAGCGGAGGTGGCGGTTGCCCGTGTTTGTTGTTGTGTTCATGCATCACATTGGAGATGTTAGTTGGGGGAAGTTCAAAAAAAGGGGAGGTCGTTCTAGAGTACGGCAATTTGGCCATCCATGGTTGATCACCCAAGGTTGGGTGTACCGCCCGCCCCTGTAACGAGACATCCAAGGTTTGATGTGTTAGCTATCCATGGGGTTCACCCAAGATTTGGTGAACTCCCGGTGTTGATGCCTTTAGTGGCCAATGCGGATATGTACTCTGAAGTTGCTCTTCCTGAGATAGGTGGACCCACATGCATGATGGAGTAGCGGAGTAGTGTTGCATTGCACCGTATAGCATACTTGGTTGATTATGATGATGATATGATATGTTTATAGGCATGTTGTTGCCTTGCCATGATGTATGATCATCTTATTCCTATCTCCATGCTGTTGTGTTTACATGTTTTCTTACTCCTCGTTCTCTGTTTCCTTATTTGGCATGTATGGCTCTATGCAGAGGATGACGGGTAGCCAGCAGATGAGTGACTTCGAGGAGCCACCACTCATAGTTAGGATTTACCTTTGTTTAGTTAGTTCTGTTGTTTTTCCGAGGTTTTTCCGGGACGGTTATACCAGCTCTGTTGTGACATCTGGTTGGGACGTTTTATGTTATGTTTTATTTGTTTATTTGTTTATTTGTTTTAAACTCGGTTTTATTTCCGTGTTTTTGTGAACTCGTTCATGTGGGACTTTTCTACCCATGGTCAAATGTTTTATTTAATTCAGTAAATGCATGTTTTATTCTAATTGCTTTTATCTTAAATGCTTTATAACATACAGGGGTAGCAGGGTGTCACGTTTACTTATTTTGATTTCATCATTTATTAATCACAATTTTATTATTATCGATCATCCATCTAAAATGTTATTAAACAATAATGTGTCAACCCAATGGGTGTGGCTTAGTTGGTTGCGCATGCTAAGTTTGTGGGGATGACGTGAAAGTCAAGCTCAGCCCATACAGAGCCCAATGACAATCAGACAGGTCCAACAAAACAAGCCTAACCCCACTAACCAAGCCACTTCAATAGGGACAAGACCCGTGACCATCAGTCCAACACCCCCAATTTCACCCTATAAGACCGTTTTCACAGAGAAATTTGTTCGTGGGATTTTCTTAACTGCCCAACAATTCCCTATAAAAAACATTTTTCTTTTTTATTTGGCTATTTATTCCCCAATGCATGTATAGTATATAACAGTATTCATTAAATAGCATGAGATGGTCATATCATATTTCGAACGACAGTTTTATTTTGAAGAAAACCACGACACCCTCTACCCCGCATACTTGAAAAGCGATAAAGATATAAAAGATAAGGATGTAATAAATAAAACATGCATATACCAATTAATATCAAATAAAAGTCCATGGGTAGAAAGGTCACACATGAACGAGTTCTCAACATGGAAAGAAAACGTAGTTTTAAAGAAATAAAACGTAAACATAAACAAACCCAACCCCGATGTCACATACAGAGCTGGTATAACCAATGATTCGGAAAATAATAATCCTCGGATACAACCGAAACACTAACTAACAACTACTGCAAAACTGTAAATCCTAAGCATAGGTAACGGCTCCTCAGAGTCACTCCTCAACAGGCTGATCACTATCCTCTGCATATATAAAAAGGTATATGTATCAGGAAACATAATAACAGGGAGTACGAAACATATACATGAATATAATGGCAAGGAAGCAGTTAACAAGACGAGCATACATCAAGCATAAATATAACAAACAACGATATCCCAACAATCATCATCCTGAAATGAATATGCTATGCAATGCAATCCTACTCCACGCCCCTACTATGCACTTGGATCCAATCTATCTCAGGATGGGCAACTTCGGAGTTAAATATCCACATTGGCCACTAGGCACCAACGCTGGGGCAATCCAACTTACCTTGGTTGGACCCCTTGGATAGCCGACGCACCTTACTCTCGGATGCATCGCCGCGGGGGTACCAGGTCCTGCGGACGGCGAGGTCGTCTTACTCTCGGACGAACTCCCCTATGTTGTACAACTCCCATCAACATCTCCAATGTGTGAATGCATGTCAAACATCATACCATCATGATCTCCACCTCCGCTTGGACCCATAGGCTACCCAACTTTTATCACCATCATCACCTCGACCACTAGGCTATCGAGGATTATCGTTTAACAATTCATCGTTAAGTCTTTTAATCACTCTGGCCATTCTGCACCAGTGATTACCACCTCGACCACTCGGCTATCGAGGCTCCCTTGGCCACTAGGCTACCAAGGTACATCATCATTATCACTCTAGCCCCTTAGGCACTAGAGATTACCACCTTGACCATCATGCATCAAGGCCCCCTTGGCCACTAGGCTACGAAGGTACAACATCTTTTCATTTGTATTTTTGGTTTGCATGTTCCGGTGGTATTTTATTAAGTCTTTTAAGCGTTTGGGGTAAAAACCCTGCATTGAACTGTTCTATTTTCTATTCTGGGCAAGGGATCACGGGCATGCTCCCTAACCAGTACGGGCGTGCTGGCCCTTTAGTCAAGCACAGTCGTGCTGACTAACAAGCACGATTGTGCTCGAAGAGCATGGCCTTGCTGGGTTCTGGGTTGGAGCATGGGCATGCTCCTTATTAAGAACGGCCATGCTCAAGAGCAGGCCGCACTGTTTTATGGGTAGCAAGGGTTGTAAACCCTTGCCAATTCCTTGGGGTACAACTTAATTCAACCTATTGGCATTACTAAGTCCATTAATCATCAATCTTAGCACTTTGGCTTAATCTTTATGGCTTATAGCTTTTTGGGGAATTAGTCCTTTAATTGGCTTCTCTCAATTTCTCACAAATTCATTCCCTAGGGTCTTTCTATACCTTTAGACAAAACCTCACAATTATTATTAACATTCATGTCTTATTAACCAAAAGTGGAAAAACATCCCTTTTTATCATTAACCCTTTTTCAAGGTTAAACATCAATGTTCACAAAGAACAGCCAACAATCAACATCATGATAACATACAATCATGGCATCATCATTCAACATATTGTGACAACAATATCATCATTAATCATATAATAAAAGCATGTTGAACAATCATACCATAAACACATATAAATAACTCATGTTATCACATCAATATAAACACATAAACATGTTATCAAACAAGACATTCAATTTCATACAAGACATGTTATAAAACTTAAAAGGGTCATGGGTTAAGCCTTCGTCTTATGCTACCCCCAAGCCTATATATTCATATAGTCCCTTCTCCCCATACCTGGTATGCGGCTCGGGATTCAAAAGAGAGGAAGCAGAACCACTAGGGTCCCGTTTCACTAGTGCCTGTCTACACCCTTTTCCGAAGTCCCAAACAGCAAGCACAACAAACCCCTATTCACAGCGATGTTCGCCTATCAAGAAGAGGTGAAGAACGGTGCAGGAACGGGTTCAGTTGAGGGAGTTTTAGGGAGAAAAACCATAAGGATTCAAAGGGGAAGGAGGGAGGCAATTTTCTGAGTGTTGGGGTCGTGTAAACTAGGTTTAGGTCGAGTCTAATGGTTTATATAAGAGTTTGGGTCATTATGGGTTGTTTAGAATCTCAAAAATGCGTTTCTGGTGTGCGTCGATTCGTGGGGCAAGCCAGAGAACCAATTTCACACGAAACTGAATTTTGAATTTTCGTGGGGCGAACAAAGGCTCACGGGAAGAGACCGAAACAGTCGAATTTGGCCAAAACACCTGAAATAAGACTTGTAGATAATCCCCTTAGATTTCCATCACATCAAAGATCACCCCAAATAGAAATCTAAAACTCAAGATATGGCCAAAATGGTGAAACGGGTTATTAGGACTCTAAAATGATTGAACCTTTCTAAGGCTAAACCTCCCCAAACATGAACTTAGAGATCAAGAACAAACATAACAAGCATATATAAACATATATATAGCTAAGCCTAACATATTAACATTTATTAACGTATGATGGAATTCAGGACGTTACAAAAACTAATAGGCTCTTTAACCAATGCACCATATAAAATTAATTTGCGTCTATATCTCTCTAATAACATGATAGCCATGTAACCATGTTACATGGGAGGATCCAAACTTGTGGTGCTGACGCTGAAACAGAAATCCTGGAACCCATTCATTGCAGATGAAAAATTGACCACTATAAACAGGTGAAAGTACAACATTTTGAAATTATTGAAATTAAGTTTTGCAATTATGAAATTAAGTCTCATCTCCACGGCTTCACCAAATATTGAAAATTTGCCAACAACCTTACTGTTAGTTCAATTGGCACGGTCCGATCTTTAAGACATGTGATAATGATGTTCGAATTTCGACACTCCACCATGCTACCTACCTTAGGTGAACCTCCAATGTACTCCCTCCGGATTTAATTATAAGAAAAATTACATAATTTCACACTTATTAAGGAAGTTAGTTAATTTAGTTTAATTGTCTTGATTTATGTAAAAAATTGAGTTATAATTGCTAAACTAACCTTTAATTGTCTCGATAGTGTGCAATACTCTTGGAAAAGTAAAAGGAGAATTGGTTGAATTGGTTAATTTTGCTTATATTTGAGTCCACAAAATATGGTTACCTTTTTGTTTATAATTGAGTCCGGAAGGAGTACCAAATTAAATTATTTATCGAAAATTTATAACATAAAAAATGAAATAAATAAAAGGCAGTTTGGGCTCTCCATGAAGAAGCTTGTTAAGAAGCGGGCTTGGTTCCTTTTATTGCTATTCCACTGCGATCTTAATGTTCGGATGGTCCTCCTGTGCTGAATGAGGAAAGTGTGAAAAAAGAATTAAAACCGATAACCATAAGAATTTGTAGCAAGAATATAAGCCTAAACCCTATAAATTTGATTATATCTCTGAAATCATATTCAACAAGCAATTAGATTATTGTCCTATCAACTTCATTATTCTTTTGTTCTTTTATGTTTCCATGTAAATTTCCTTCTCACTAAGTCCACAATTTAACTTGTATACATAGGAAAGAAAAAAATAATTGTCCTCCTGGCAACTATATGCACAATTAGATACATAAAAGATAAATTGAAATAACTAAAACTTGAAAATTTCCATTTCTTCTTCAAAATCACGAAATAGAAAAGCAATACAAACTGAAAGTGAACAGGAAAAAGGACTTGCTCACTTTATTTTGGAATGATTCTGAGATCTAATGATGCCTTTGTTATCGGGCAAATGAAAAGCAAATTGCAAAAAAAATTATTTTACGGCGTGATCAAATGATATATAATAGAAAAGTCAAATGATATATAATACAAAAGGATAAGATAACAACACATGGGGTAAGTATGAAACAATCCAAACTTAGGTACACAAAGCATGCTCCTTCTAACAAATACTTACAGACAAAGTGGCTTCACACCACAATTAGCTTGCATAAGATTAATAACACTGTGGTAGTTTCTCAGCAAATGACTGTGATTTACACGAAAATATAGGCTAAAAGGACAAACTATAAGCTATGATACCAATGTAAAATTCTTAAAAACAGGATGATTTTCATTTACTAAGTACACAAATACAAAGATAAGGATAGAAGCTACTAACTCATAATCTTATAAGTGACACAACACTATCTACTATCTAGAATCCTAAGGGTCGATTTGTGAGTTAGAAGGGGAAGGGAGGGGAAGAGTTTGAGGAGTATAATTGGGGAAAGTGATTAGGAAGGAAAAATATTCCTCCAAAACCCTCCATAATTCTCCTCTAATTCATTTTTTTAGTTCCTCCAAACTAGGGGATTTTGGTTCTTTTGCTAAAAAATGAACTAAAGAAGGAGTTTGTTGGATTTTGGAGGGTTATCCTCCTTTCTCCCTACATTCATCCTCAAACCCTCTCATTCCTTCCCCTCCCAACTCACAAACAGACCCAAAGTGTACAATAGATAATAACTAAATACAGGAGATAAAGATGACATTAGAAAACAGAAAACAAGAGAAACTATTTCTACAACAGAATACTATGATCTTGATAACAACTACCATTTTCAGTGAATATTTTGAGTCCATATTTGGTCTTCAGATTATGTAGCAATGAATATTAAAAGTCTAATTAAACAGTGATCACTAAGAATATAATTAATCTTCAAGGTGTGGACTATAACCAGTTATCTGTGAGAGATGGACATCTTAGAAATGTTCTAGATGCTGAAGAGAATTGTTTAAAATTACAAGAGTAGGTCAAACATGATGCATCACGGTTCATGCTAAATATTATAGTAACATATATGCCTTTATGGTAATTTTGAAGAATGCTTAATGTACATGCAGGCAAGCATATGCAAGAGCTCTAATGCACACATTGCACTCACACTAAGGGAATATACAATAGATAATGATGCTTCATTTTTATAGAAAAAAGAGTTTTGAAGTTTTTTCATTCTTCATTATCACATGGAATGATTTAGAGCGGTCCTCCTCAACCATTTCCTGCAGTATATCATCTTCAATCTTCTGAGCTTGCCATTGGGAAGGGTCCTCCACAAATTCCTCACTGAAAATCATGCTTGATACCCACTCTTACCAAGTGGTTCTCCAGTACTTATCTTCCTCCAATGGACCTGTTACCAAGAGTTGATACACATAAACCATTCATTGTTGGCCAGGACGAAAAGCACGTGCAATAGCCTGCTTTGTCTTTGATGGATTCCACTGAGTCCAACATGATCACCCAAGAAGCTACTGTCAAACTAATGCCTTCAGCACAAGCGGTAATTGAGGCAAGGAGTATCTTTGATGCTCCACCAGGCTCCTCAAACTTATCCATCACTCTCCCGCGTTCAAAGAGCTCGAGTTCCCCAGTTAGTACCAAAACTTCCCTACCTTTTTGCCATTTAAATTACCTCTCTAAATATTTTAGAAATAATTTCATGGGTGCAATGTTGTGGCAGAAGATACGGACTTTCTCATTCTTGAAAACGCGATAGATAAGACTCAAAAAAAATCTTATTTTTGATCCTATTTTCAAATCAAACTTGTATTTTTCTAGCTCCTCCAATTTCTCTTTGGTGAAAAACTTTTCAGTGCACACAGCTGTTTTGACCAACCAGGGATGTATAGATCCAAGAGTTATCAACAGCTCTAACTCCATAGGGTACCCATTGCACTTAGCCATTCTTTTGTGCAAATTATGCAAAATCTCATGCTGTATTTCAGTTGGATTCATTAGCAATGTATAAATTTGTAAACCAGGTAAACCATCAGAACTCCCACCTTCATAAACATCTATAAAACCATTTGTTACATTTCTCAACATGTTTAGACCTTGCATTCTTTCCTCACCATTATTTGAGTCAATTTTCTTAGCAATTGTATCTAAAAAGAATTTTCTAGCACGTGACTCAAAATTTTGTGCTTTTCCTTATCTTTTATTTTTCCTCTTGTATTTTGGATCTAATGCTTTCATCCCCTCTTGAGCAAACTTTGGTCTTGCCAAGCAGAGAGTGTTGAAGTATTTACAAAAATTGTTTTGAAACAATGTACCTGAAAGTAGTATTCTCAATATTGTCTTTACTTTCATCAAAACTTTTCTCAACCGTGATTTAGTGCTCCTAGGATTGTGCCCTTCATCTAGTACCACGATTCTCTCGCTTCAATGTTAAAAAGGAAGTATAACCCATGATCTGAACACTAGGTTGTGAATGCCGCTTTTTTATCTTCTCCAGGCAATCCGAAACATGCTTGACATCCTCAGTAGGCTTGGGAATTCCAGGAAAAACCATTGAGTTTTTCTGATTGAATATCCTGTAGGTTCTGCGACCATGAATCAAATACGTTGGTATAAGAATCTCCCACATTATGAATTCTTTGTAACAAGTATAGAGTGTTGTTTTTGGTGCAAGAACCAGAGGCCTCTTCCCTGGGAATAACTTCATGTAACTAACAAGAAAAGCAATCGTGAGAAAGGTTTTTCCAGCTCCAGGAGAATGAGATATCATGCAGCCACCTCTTTTTGTGGATTTTGTTTCCATAAGTGCCGGTTCCATAGACCCTGCAATATTTTACCAAAGGAACTCAAAAGCCTTCCTTTGGTTGGCTTGCAACTTTTTTCTAAGTTTAGGAATTAACGCCGAGACGTTATTATTTTCTTCAGTTGCAAGTTCATCATCAGGAGAAGCATCAGTCGCGAAAAGATGAAAATCATCATCTTCATCAGCCTTTGGCTCTGAGTTTGAATGTTCTTCACTGCACTGCTTCTCCTCATGGTGCCACACTGAATGTTCAATCTGCCAATGCCATTAATTGGGCATGTTAATGTCATGGTCTAATACATGACTCATTCAAATAGTTTTTCTTACATCATCCTCGTTAAATAACATAAAGGAGAAATGTATAAACAAGTTCTAATATAGTTAATAAATGGCTTATTTCTTTCCTAAGCATGATATTGTAGTTTTAATATGAAAAAGATTTTGTTGAGAGGGACAAAACTCATTTCGATGATCTCTACACTCTGAAAGTGGTTGATATTTTTTACTATCGATCGGAGAGTGATAACAAAAAAAATATTGAACGGAAATGTTTTTTCTTTAAAACATTCAAAATTTCTCATAAAAAATTATCTTCTTTTGTGTTAAAGTTTAAGTCTTCTTTTATTAGAAGTACAACTGGTTAATTAATTTCCCAATCCTTCTTAGTTATGGAGTTTTTTATTTTTTATTTTTTCTTTCTTTTTTTCCAAAGTTATGGAGTATTATAATCTAACCTACCCCAAATGATGTTATGTGGGTGACATAAAAAATCTTTGTAACCGGTAGGTAGGACGATGAGCCTTTTTCCCTTTATTTAAGGGTTGAAAAAGAATACGAGTTCGTAAAAAAATAAAAAAGAAAAAAAAGAATATGAGTTAACAAAAGACTGGGATTGATTTGTGTGTATAGATGAACGGTGGTGATTGCCTTTTAGAATTTATATGTCCGAGTCATGTGGGGCAACTAATTCACGAGTCACGACTCAGAGATTCATGGCTATTGGAGCAAATTAAAAGCTCCTCTTTGTGCAACTTGTGTTGCTTTTCATGATAGTACGTACTCCCTCCGGTCAACAATATAAGCATAAATTTCTAAACTTTTTTGGTCCAAAATATAAGCAAATTTCAACTACTTCCATCCAATTTAATGAAGTTATTCTTAAAATACCCTTCATTTAATACATATTTTGTTTTCCAATGATTCTTTTTATTCTCAACAACACAAGCTTAATAAATAAGAGGAAGGAGCTCCATTGTGTGTTAAAATCGCGTGCTGACTCCTAGGATCTTACGAGTATACGATTTTCCGAAGCTCCATAGTGCTAACTCGCATGAAAGATCGGGAGAGACAAGGATCGTCCTAGAATCGACGATCTTCTTTGGATTATCGTATGATCGGCAAGTTTCACGTGTGTCACGATCCTGGATTTCAATCGCTATGCGGACCGAGTTTGAGCTTTCTGACCCCGTTCTCCTACATTCAAAGTTCGAACCCCTCTTCCCTCTCTCAGCCACACCGCTCATGGCCTTCTTCTTTTTCTTCTCTCAGACGTGCCACCGCCAAACCAACGACAGTCTCTGTTCGGCATCTCTATTCATTCTGTTTGTGCGTTGTCTATCTCAGTGAAGGGGTGAAAGGGTGAATAAGGGGTAAAGGGTGTTAGGGTTTCAAGGTTTCAGGAAATTGGACCGTGTGGTCAAACTAATTTTGGGTTTTCTCTCTTTAGTTTTTGTTTTATTGGGCCTTAATATAATAACATAAACTTTCAGAATATAAGTAAACTTTCGGAATAACATAAATAAATAAAAAATTTCAGAATAATATAATAAACTAAATAGTAACATATAATACAATAAATAAACAACATAAACTAAATAATAATATAATAAATAGAATATAAGTTCCCAAAAAAATATAATAAACATAATATGTATATGTATATATTTTTTCCTTTTCTATAAATTTCTAAAGGGTTGTTTTCCTTATCTATATATATGTGTGTACAAGTATAACTTTCTACTTTAGCTAGGATCTGACGATCCGTATTACGATCCTTCGAGTTATGATCTTTCATCCCTCTCGCAATCCTTGCTAGGATCTCGATTTTCACAATAATGGTGCAGAGTGAAGAGTGAGAGAATAAAATAAAGTGTGAAAAAGTGTGAAGTGAAAGTGGAATCAGATAGCATAGTGAAGAAATCCATAAAGCCTTGAAGTTCGTGTAATTGCATGAGAGAGATTGGTGGTTTAAAGATATTCACGATTAAATAAAGGACAGGACCAGGTAGCAGATACCAGCAACTGGGCATGTTAATGTCATGGTCTAAGGACAAACATGACTCACAATGTTTCAAATAGTTTTTGATACATCATCCTCGCTAAATAACATAACATAAAGGAGAAATGTATCAACAAGTTCTAATATAGTTAATAAATGGCTTATTTCTTAAGCATGATATTAGAATTTTAATATGAAAAATATTTTGTTGAGGGAGAGAAAACTCATTTCGATGATCTTTATACTTTGAAAGTGATTGATATTTTGACTTGACTATCAATCAGAGGATGATAACAAAAAAAAATTGAACAGAAAATGGTTTTCTTAAAAACATTAAAAAATTATCTTCTTTTCTATTAAAGTTTTAGTATTCTTTTATTAGAAGTACAGTTGGTTAATTAATTTCCTAACCCTTCTTAGTTATGGAGTTTTTTCTTTTTTCTTTTTTTTTTTACCTTTTTTTTCCAAAATTATTGAGTTTTATAATCTAACCTACCCCAAATGATGTTATCTGGTTGACATAAAAAAAAAACTTTATAACTAGTAGGTGCGGCGATGAGCCTTTTTCCCTTTATTTAAGGGTTGAAGAAGAATACAAGTTCGTTAAAAAAAAGAAGAAGAAGAAGAATACGAGTTAAAAGAAGACTGGGATAGATTTGTGTGTAGATGAACGATGGTGATTGCCCTTTAGAATTTATATGTCTGAGTCATGTGGGGCAACTAATTCAAGACTCCGATATTCTTGGCTTATAGAGCAAATTAAAAGCTCCTTTTTGTTGCAACTTGTGTTGCTTTTCATGATAGTACGTACTCCCTCCGATCAACAATATAAGCAAAAATTCCAATTTTTTTGGTCCAAAATATAAGCAAATTTCAACTACTTCCATCCTATTTAATGAAGTTATTCTCCAAATACATTTCCTTTAATACAGATTTTGTTTTCCAATTTTTTAGCACGTGACTCTTTGTGCTTTTCCTGCTCTTTTCTTTTTCCTCTTGTATTTTGGGTCTAATACTTTCAGCACCTCTTGAGCAAACTTTGGTCTTGCCTGCAAAGTGTTAAAGTATTTACAAAAATTGTTTTGAAACAATGTACCGAGAAGTAATATTCTCAATTTAGTCTATACTTTTTCATCAAAACTTTTCTCAACCGTGATTTAGTGCTCCTAAGATTGTGCCCTTCATCTAGTACCAGGATACCGAGGCTTTCCCTCAATACTTTTGCCATATACTTCCTATGTGCAAACTTCGAATTCTCTCGCATCAATGTTAAAAAGGAAGTATAACCCATGATCACTAGGTTGTGAATGCCACTTTTTTATCTTCTCCAGGCAATCCAAAACATGCTTGGCATCATCAGTAGGCTTGGGAATTCCAGGAAAAACCATTGAGTTTTTCTGATTGAATACCCTGTAGGTTCTGCGACCATGAATCAAATACATTGGTATAGGAATCTCCCACTTTATGAATTCTTTATACCAAGTATAGAGTGTTTTTTTTGAGCAAGAACCATAGGCTTCTTCCCTGGGAATAACTTCAAGTAACTAACAAGAAAAACAATCATGAGAAAACTTTTTCCAGCTCCAGGAGAATGAGATATCATGCAGCCACCTCTTTTTGTGGATTTTGTTTCCATAAGTACCAGATCCATAGACCCTGCAATATTTTGCTAAAGGAACTCAAAAGCCTTCCTTTGGTGGGCTTGTAACTTTTTTCTAAGTTCAGGAATTAACGCCCAGACGTTATTATTTTCTTCTGTTGCAAGTTCATCTTCAGGAGAAGCATCAGTCGCGAAAAGATGAAAATCATCATCTTCATCAGCCTTTGACGTGAATTTGAACGTTCTCCACTGTGTTACTTCTCCTCATGGTGCCACACTGAATGTTCAATCTGTCAATGTGAACAAGATTATCAGATACTGACTAATATAATAGACAAAATATCTAACCAAAACAAGATATTATAACTAACAAGTCATGTTGTCTCCAGGTATATACAAGCTAAAGAAACAGGAATAGAAGAAAACTATATACAAATGCAAATAAGAGTACACACATAAAGTGAGATTCCTTCACAAGTTTCAAATTTGACTTACAAAGGGTGGCATAAAATGTTTAATCTCCACCATCACAGTGCCACATCTAATGCAGTAAATTCCAATTTGTTCATCCAGTCTTTCGTCGTGTTTACAAGCTTCTTTTGATTTTTTTGGAGTCTTAGCATGATTGGCAGCATTTGAACCCTGATTAGTTAAACCAAATAAGCCTTGGAGGAAAAAAGGTACCGTAATAATTCTAGGAATATCAATCAACTATGGTAGAATGATACAAATTAAAATTGAAATCACATTCACCTAACCACCACCCCCCACCCAAAAAAAAAAGATAGACACGTACAGGCACACAAAAATCTGAAAAAGTAGAGGACATAAAATAAGAATGGGGAAAACGCCAATAGTTACACCTCTGTGTCTTCCAGATAAATTGATGCCAAGCACACTTCCATTTCTCTCCACAACATCTCCATTTTAGATCCTCATCTCCTCCATGGGATATTTCCGTTTCCCTCTTTTGGCTAAAGCCGCTTGTTGACCGGAATTGCTTCCACTTATCAGTGACAAACAGTTCTTCTTTCGTTGGTTTTGTATTAATATTATGTAAGTATGAATTTATCAATTCCTTGTAGGCAGCATTTAGTGTTTTGTCTCTGTAAGTTCTTTCTCCTTCAGAATTTCTACTTGTTGAATATGTCGGACTATATTTTTCCTTTTGAACTCCTTTATTGGAATTTATGCCTTCCCATTTAGTTCCTCCAAGATCCATATCATCCAGATCACATAAAATATTCTTCTGCAACTTGGGGGTGCCATAACCTTAATGAAATCTTGAAAAAAAGCCATCACTCTTTTCTGTATCATCTGACTTTGCAGAGAGATTATAAGGCTCAAAATTAAACAGATTAATACTTTTCCTCTTTGGTTTAGGGATACTAGTCAGATGATAATATTTGAAAGATGTTTCAGAAGATTGATGTCCATGACTTCTAGTAACCTTGTCATTGAAATCACAATGCTCATCGGCTCTTGGTTCTTCTAGATCGGGAAGAATTTCATGTTCAATTTGATCAATACCACCTGACTTTAACTTCTTGGTTTTAGCCTTCCTCCTATTGTACACTAGAAGCTCCTGATTGGGATTCATCTTGTTGATCTTTCGACGATTGTCGACAACCTCTTTTGTAGGGTCTTGTTGCAAACCAAACAGGCATGATAATGGCAATGCCAATTCATTATCTGTCTCTTTGTCAATCTTGACTGGTGGCACGATACTGAAAGAACCAACATCAAATTCAATAACATCATTTTAGCCAAGGTAACGCTCAGGTTGTACATTCCGACGTTTGGAACATATTATTCCCCCCAACATTGTAAGATGGAGACGCTTCATCTTCAAGGGATTCATGTGCCTACTCAACCCTCTTGGTGTTAGGTGTAACAACTTGAGAAACAATGAGTACTGACATGCCATTGTCTACTCTGAAATTCAGAACATTTATTTGAAACTGAGTTCAATGAAGAGCTAACATGTTCACTTCCCAAAATTTGATAGACAAGCTTGTTGTTTATGGATTTTTTTTCTTTTTGTTTTTCTCTCTTTTTTCCAAAGTTATAGAGTATTATAATCTAACCTACCTTAAATGATGTTATGTGGGTGACATAAAAAAGGCTTTGTAACTGGTAGGTACGACGATGAGCCTTTTTCCCTTTATTTAAGGGTTGAAGTAGAATACGAGTTCGTAAAAAAAGGAAAAAAAAGAATATGAGTTAACAGAAGACTGGGATTGATTTGTGTGTATAGATGAACGATGGTGATTGCCTTTAGAATTTTTATGTCCGAGTCATGTGGGGCAACGAATTCACGAGTCACGACTTAGAGATTCTTGGCTTCTGAAGCAAATTAAAAGCTCCTCTTTATTACAACTTGTGTTGCTTTTCATGATAGTACGTACTCCCTCCGGTCAACAATATAAGCAAAAATTTTCAATCTTTTTTGGTCCAAAATATAAGCAAACTTCAACTACTTCCATCCTATTTAATGAAGTTATTCTTAAAATACCCTTCATTTAATACAAATTTTGTTTTCCAATGACTCTTTTTATTCTCAACAACATAAATAATAGGAAGGAGCTCCATCGTGTGTTAAAATCACGTGCTAACTCGCAGGATCGTACGAGTATACGATTTTCAAGAGTTCCATCGTACTAACTAGCATGAAAGATCGGGAAAGACAAGGATCATCCTAGAATCGATGATCTTCTTTGGATTATCTTATGATCAACGAGTTTCACGTGTGTCGCGATCCTGGATTTCAATCGCTACACAGACCGGGTTTGAGCTTCTGACCCCGTTCTCCTTTCATTCAAAGTTCGAACCCCTCTTCCCTCTCTCAGCCACACCGCTCACGGCCTTCTTCTTCTTCCTCTCTCAGACACGCCGCCACCAAACTCACGATTGTCTCTGTTCGGCATCTCTGGTCATTTTGTTTGTGCGTCGTCTGTCTCGGTGAAGGGGTGAAAGGGTGAAGAAGGGGTAAAGGGTGTTAGGGTTTCAGGAAATTGGGCCTTGTGGCCCAAATGGTTTTGTGTTTTCTCTCTCTATTTTTTGTTTTATTGGGCCTCAAAATAATAACATAAACTTTCAGAATTTAAGTAAACTTTCATAACAACATAAATAAATAAATAAATAAAAACTTTCAGAATAATATAATAAACTAAATAATAACATATAATACAATAAATAAACTACATAAACTAAAAAATAATATAATAAATAGAATATAAGTATCTAAAAAAATATAATAAACAGAATATGTATATGTATATTTTATTTCCTTATCTATAAATTTCTAAAGGGTTGTTTTCCTTATATATATAAAAGTATAATTTTCTACTTTAGCTAGAATCTTACGATCCTTCGAGTTACGATCTTTCATCCCTCTCTATATCCTTGCTAGGATCTCTATTTTCACAACATTGGTGTAGAGTGAAGAGTGAGAGAATAAAATAAAGTGTGAAGTGAAAGTGGAATCGGACAGCGTAGCAAAGAAATCCATAAAGCCTTGAAGTTCGTACAATTGCATGGGAGAGAGATTGGTGGTTTGAGGATATTTGCGGCTAAATAAAGGGAAGGACCAGGTAGCATGTACCAGCAATTGGGCATGTTAATGTCATGGTCTAAGGACATACACGACTCGCAATGTTTCAAATAGTTTTTGTTACATCATCCTCATTAAATAACATAACATAAAGGAGAAATGTATCAACAAGTTCTAATATAGTTAATAAATGGTTTATTTCTTAAGCATGATATTAGAGTTTTAATATGAAAAAGATTTTGTTGAGGGAGAGAAAACTCATTTCGATGATCTTTACACTTTGAAAGTGATTGATATTTTTGACTTGACTATCAATCAGAGGATGATAACAAAAAATAAATAAATATTGAACAGAAATGGTTTCTCTTAAAAACATTAAAAAAATTATCTTCTTTTCTGTTAAAGATTTAGTCTTATTTTATCAGAAGTATAGTTGGTTAATTAATTTTCCAACCCTTCTTAGTTATGGAGTTTTATCTTTTTTTCTTCTTTTTCCTTTTTTTTTTCTCCAAAATTATGGAGTATTATAATCTAACCCACCCCAAATGATGTTATGTGGGTGACATAAATAAAAAAACTTTATAACTGGTAGGTGCGGCGATGAGCCTTTTTTCCCTTTATTTAAGGGTTGAAGAAGAATGAGTTATTCAAAAAAGAAGAAGAAGAATACGAGTTAACAGAAGATTGGGATTGATTTGTGTGTGTAGATGTATGGTGGTGATTGCCCTTTAGTATTTATATGTCCAAGTCCTGTGGGGCAACTAATTCACGACTCAGATATCTTGGCTTATGGAGCAAATTAAAATATCCTCTTTGTTGCAACTTGTGTTGCTTTTCATGAGTGCGTACTCCCTCCGGTCAACAATATAAGCAAAAATTTCCAAAATTTTTGATCCAAAATATAAGCAAATTTCAACTACTTACATCCTATTTAATACAAATTTTGTATTCCAATGACTCTTTTTATTCTCAACAACATAAGCTTAATAAATAAGAGGAAGGGTAATTTAGGTAAGAAACTTTTTTTTTATTCTCAATGACTCTTTTAAATGAGATTAACTAACCACCTTAATATGTATGTTTTATTCAATTTTTTATTATAATAATGATCGGAGGGAGTATATAATTATTTAATCAGGCATAATTACTTTTTTAGATTTGTTACCAAGCATCTTCGTTGAGAACTTTAAAACATTTAATATATTTTAAATATTAAAATTAATTTAATAAAGAATGTTAAATGTTGTTTAACTGATATCTGTATTATGTAATGCACCAATTCCTAAAATCTTTAATTTTTTTAATACTTTAATTATATATTTATTGCAGTAATTATTTTTATATTTACTTATTTTAATTTCATCATTTATTAATCACGATTATTATTATTGATCATCCATCTAACGTGTTATTAAACTATAATGTGTCAAACAAATGTTGATGTTATAAGTTTTACTCTAATGTTTTAGATTTGATTTAACCGGACGATCAAATAAAAAGTGGTTCAATGTTTGATTGATTCAATTGACGACTGAACCAATGTGTGTATCCTCCATTCTCATCCCCTTCTTCCTCCTTTTTCCCCCAACTATTTTCCCTCTCAACTCCTAGACAAACCCTAAATGATAAAATACGAAAGTTGATGAAATTAGAAGAAAATGAACAACTCGGTATAACGGTAATGATGGGATTCGGTAAGTGTACCGGATCGAAACAATTAATAGTTAAAATGGTAACTATTTGTCGAGTATCGAGCACAAGGATTGGGAGACCAATTTATTTAGATTCAAAGGAAATAACCAACTTTTTACCAAGTCAAAGATGAAAGAGTTGTTGGGATAAAATATATTATCTAAAGCAAATATCAATTATCTAAATTAAATCAAAATAAAAGATATTATCTAATCAATTATCTAGATTATGATAGTGAGGTATAAGTTCATGAATTCACCTATGCAATTAAGCAATAGATCCAACTGATTATTTATACCCTAAGTTCAATTTTATTGTCAATCGGGACCCCAATTTTCTCCTAACGGCACTACCAATGCTCAGAAGGACGTATCTAAATTGTAAATTAATTACCTATCAAGTCTCATAACCTACGGTTAGACTCTATTAAGTTCTTGTTCCCTATATGGTTGCACCAATCTCCTACCCACTACCAATGGTGTAATCAACTTGTGTTCTCGATTCAAGTCCTAAGCGCGAATTACCTACTGTAATACCCAACTTTTAATGCTTTAAAATTATAAGGTTAATTGACTTGATGATGAAAAGAAAAAAAAAAATTCTTTTATATGAGGTTCTATGTGATACTTTTTCTCTCTCATATATTTAAGTTAAAAGTTTTTTAAAAATAATAATTACACTATAATTTGAAATATTCTTTGACATCCTTTAATAAATTAATTAAGAATTTATGACCTATGTAGACATTGCTAAACTTGACACATTTTTACTAATTTTAATTAAACATATTAGAAAGTTAGTATCTAATGCTCTTAGGCCCAATGGGGGTTTAACCCAAGTCCACTATGCTATAAAAGAGGGTTTCCTCCATTTCTCCACCACCATCAACCTAGAATGAAATAGAGAGAAAGCATAAGAGGTTGAGCTTGGAGAGGAAGCAAAGGGACAAGCTTGGGGAGTCATTTCTTCTCTTCTTCTTCTAATTTTCATTTACAAGGAATATGAGGATGTTCATTAAGAGGTGAGGGATTTTTGGTATTGTATGCTTGATTTCTTAGATTTTTGTGTTGTGTTGTTTTAAGTATATGAGTTGTAATAGTATTAGATCTTACGCCCTTGCTTTTTTTTTTGAATTTTATGAGTTTTTGGATTAAATATGACTGTTTAGAGTGGTTGGAGTTGAGATAAATGGTTTTTAAACTCATTTTTATGGTTGTATGGTTGAATCTTGCTTAAAGATGGTACCTTTGTTGGTTGCATGTTAATTTTGAAAATGATTTGGTTGGGTATGAGTTTATATTTAATTTTCTGGGGTAGTACTAAAGTAAAACATGATATTTGGTTGAGGATTTTGGAATTTTTGCATGTTTAGATGAAGAGAAATAAATTTTAAAGGATTGTGTTGATTAATTTCAGATTTCTGAAAAAGACCGTGTAAAACAGTCTCAGCACGTGAGTTATTTAAGATAATTTGGCTATTCGTTCATTATTTCCATTGACTATTGTTCTTTAAAATCCTTTGTGCGCTCATTCGAATTTAAATTTATTTTTTGTATTAATTGGTGATTGTTTTTTACCAAATACAAATATTTAAATGAACACCTATATGTGGAGAGTCTATATATTAATTTTGAGACAAAACCGAGTTCGTTTGACCGGGTATAAAAATCGTTACTTTCAATAGCTCAATAATTGACAGATTCAAAACTTTCTATGTATGTTTCGGTTTTGAATTTATTTGAGGATTGGATAAATTGTTTGAGTTAGAAAAAATTATTTTTAGATTATTGACTAGTTTTATAATTGCCTAGAAATTATTTAGAATTTTCTTAACCTTGGAGATATTTTTAAAGTTTTGTGGAATTTATTGTTGCACGTGTTTGTTCATGTTGTTGATGTTGTTTTCGGTAGATATTCATGTTAGAACTCTTGTTTATTTTGATATAAGATGTAGGATGTGAATATGTGTATATGTTCATTCTATATTAATGTACATCTTGTAAAGTATCGATGAAATTATGATTGGAATAGTCGTGAAATTGTTCTTTGTTGAGTAGGTTCATATATTGTGTGAGAATGCAATAAATGAAATGTCTAATGCGAGATTAAGGTGTTAAACTGCTTATGATATTTTATATACTCAAAATATTGAGCAATAATTGAGTTGATTATGTTATTGATGAATGCTAAATATGATATATGTTGAGTATGATATTGTTAAATATGCTCGCGTATAATGAATGATTGAGGTATGTGGTTGAAAACTTATTTCCTTGTGGAATGAATGGAAAATTTTTGAAATCTAAATCTTTGAGTAGACGAACCAGAGAGAGGGAGGCTCCGGTATATAAATATCACCGTCGGGGATGAGAGGACCACGTTAGATACCCCGGGCATTGAGGAGGGATGTTGATGTTTGCCGGAGGGTGCGGTATCTCCGGGATATGAAATTAAAACCGTCGGGGAGGGGGACCTTGAGAGAACAACCCCAAGTGGACCCAAAGTTTCGTTTTATATGCTATAATGTGTATCCCCTTATGAGTGAGACATTAGTTTGAGAATTTAATGAAGTTCAAGTCATTCCACAGGTACTCTCGCTTGAGGATAAGACGTGTCCCTACAATATTTTTGTTAGTTTGTGAGATATTTTATATATGTAAAAGCATTTATGATGCGTAGATTGAAAGTCATTGTTTATTTGTTTGAGGTAATGCTTGCCTGAGTGTGTGACTTTATTTCACCCTGGATTTTGTGTGATTGCATGTGTTTGGGGAACACACCCCCCCCCCAACTGAGTCAGTGAACTCACCCCACGTTTAACATTTCAGACGCAGATATTTGTGAAGCCGTCGGAAGTCTTGGATGTCATGTGGACAACTTTTAATGGGTTGATACCCATAGCATAAGAGTGTATAGTATTTCTTTTAACAGGACTTTCATGTGGACAACTTTTAATGGGTTGATACCCATAGCATAAGAGTGTATAGTATTTCTTTTAACAGGACTTTGTAATTTGTGTTGTCTGAGTACGCTTATGTATTATATGTATTATGTTGCAATTAATGAATGTAATCGTTTTCTTTGGATGGAACGAATTTTGTATGCTTGTGAGGCTGCGAAAGGGAAAGAGAGACTTTCCTCTTCGGCTGGTCATGGCTACGAAATTCGGGTCATGCACCTACAAAGTCTTATCATGCTTGACAAGTTAACCACTGGTCATTATGATTAACGCAAACAAAACAGAATTAGGAAACAAGAATGGAGATTAGGAATAAGAAAACATCACATTGAATTATGCCGTCATGAGCTGCTTCATCGATCCCTCAGAGAAAGAGGATTAGCTCCTCAAGAGAACAGAAAATAATCCTAAACTAATGGAGACACAGCTCTAAGAGAAACAAGGAAAAGAAAAAAAAGATCTATACTATGGTACTGGGCAAGGTAGTCAAAACAGGACCGGGACCCGGACACCAAGCTAGCTCGATTGACCTCTAAAATCGGATTTGCAAGGAACCGGTTCAAGAACCGCTAAACCCGTGCACCGAAAAAACTGGTCGAACCAAGCCGGCCCGTCGAGCCGAGTTCTGCTCATGAGATCAGATTTTTATCTAAAAAAAGAAAACAAAATGGCTTCTGTCCAGCGAGGTGCTCCAGCGATTTGTGGCGTTTCTCCAGCGACGACGAGGTGCTCCGGCTCAAGGGAGGTGCTCCAGTGATTTATGGCGTTTCTCCAGCGACGACGAGGTGCTCCGGACTAGCGACGAGTTGCTCAATCCAATGTCAAACCAGATTGTGAAGAACCAGATGTGCGGAGCCAGATCGAATTTTACAGGAAGAATAAAGAAGAGAAGTGAGAGAGATGGCATAGGGGAGGCAACGACCGAAAGAATAAAGATGAAAGTAAGGTTTCCTTCTATTTTGTTTAAATGAAATGGGCTTGGGTTGGATAGGCCCAACTTTTTTTTTTTTTTTTTTCTGTTCTTTTCCTTCATAATCATAAATAAATGCTGTGGTTGATGTGAGTGGTTAAAGATCTCTCGTCCCTTAACCAATGTCTCGAGTTCGAGCCTTGTGTATGGAAAAAACCTCAGTTGGGAGGGATAACCCTCATAGAGGTGCCGAACAAACTCCCGTGGGAGATTAGTCCCCATTTCAGGTTGGCGGTGGGATACTCCTCGAAGTAGATAAAAAAAGCTTGTTAAAGCTTTGTCCATGCTGGGTGAGTACGTCAACGTCCACCAACTTTGTCACTTTGTTCTTGTCTCTTTTATTTATTTTTTTCTCTACCTTATTAAAAAAGATGTGACTGCTTGTTAAATGTGGGTTAAAAATGCTGGAATGTGAATAAGTTAGTTGGATAAAAAAGTTTGTCTTTGAAATTGGTTTATTTTTTTATACTCATGGGAGTAAATACAAGAGGTATTTTTATAATTTTACTAACATAAAAATACACACACATATATATATATATATTTTGTTAAAAAAATATTAGAATTTAAAGTTTATGTTAATACTACTTAATAGAGTATATAATTTTTTTTTAAAAAAATATTATTTAACTATTATCGGTTAAACCACTGTTAAACCAATAAATCTTAAATCATTACCTTCATCTGTTCAATGATCGATCCAATTTTAAAAAACATATTGGTAATGGAACTATTCGCTGTGTTGCTGCGCTGGAACCCCTCTGCGGTTCTATATATATTGCTGCGTTGAGCTGGTCTTTTTTTATATGCATCATATCATCAGCGGTCAGCCTGCCCTTTTTTACTTGGACTCCAATTCCTATCTCCCATGCGGCCCAATCTCTATCAAGTTTGATTTGCCAAAGATTATCATATCTTTTACTTTATTTCTATTTCATCTGATCATCATTTGAACTTCATATAGAATGTGGGTCCTGTGCTTAAGTGCTTTGTTTCACAATCGCCAAAGTTCCAATTGAATTCATCGTGGGCCCACTTCCATTCTTGCTTCACATTGACCATGGAACTTCCAAAATAAATCACTTCTCATTTAAACTTCAAATAGAACGTGGGTATTCATTACAAGTCCCATCCAATTTTGTTTAAAAAGCAAATGCTTCACGTGTGGGCCCTTGCCAATTTTTATTCATGTTAATCACAAGATGATTTGCTTCATGCGTGCTTCCACTTTCAAAATTTGAAACACAAGTCACTTTTGGCGTGGGCCCTCCTTCAAAACCAAGTGCAGATCATAAGGCCATCGTAATTCAAATTTCAATAGAAATATTGGACCCAAGTTTGATAACTTCTCGTGAGTCTGGCAGATTTGCTTCTGATGTGGCTTTCCAATAATTCCATTTAAAAATCAATCTCTCAAAATCAATCTCTCACGTGGGCCACCCTTCAAATGCAAGATATTCTAATCTGTTTCTTTTAATTCAATTTTTATCCACATCTAATTTGATTTGGATCCAATATTTTATCACAATGCCAATTGAATTATCTTTTAACATAATAATCAAAATCCAATTTGATTTGGACACAAAACCATTATGTGGGCTCCTGTATGATTTTAATTCACGTGATTTTGGCTGCAAGCAATTTTGAACTCTCGCGGGGCGAGAGCTGTCATGCGAGGTGAGACAGAATATCTTCAAAATTCATGTGTCTGGATCGCGGGACGAACTTTGCTAGCGGGGTGAGTCTGAAAGATTCCACTTCCTTACTCACCATCAGCTCTGGCTCTAGGAGTGAGTACTGTCTCACGGGGCGAGACCTTGAAATTTCCCTTTTGCTTGTTTTTTTCACTTTCCAAGTTTCCTTAAGCTTCACTTTTAACCTGAAGATAAAGAATAGCATTAAATGCTTTATTTGACTCAAAATTAAGCAAAATATCCTAAAAACTAATTAAGAGACTCAAAATATTGCTCGAGGACAATTAAAGCTAAATCCGGGAGAAAACGGGATTAAACTCGAACATTCAGCACAAAAATCGTGGCCTTACTAGCTATAAAACTAAATAAGCTAGAGGCTTATCAGGTAAGCAACCTTTTGTCAATTTAGGGATGTCGACGGGGTAGGACGGGGCGAGGTCGAGGAGCACTTCCCTGCTCCCCGTCCCTGATCCTCGTTGTGGGCCTATCTCAGTCCCTCCATATCCCCACGGGGAGCTCGAAAATTCATAAAGAATTAACAAAAATATAAATTAAAATTCAATAACAAAGAGTTGTACAATCATAAATACCAGATAACAAAAAACAACGAAAATGAATGAGTGAGACCAAAGATTACCAGATGTGGATGGTATTGACTAGAGTGATAGAAGTTGCGAACGAAATAAAAAAGAGGAATAATTCAATTTTTGGTATACCAGAGATCTCAGCGGTGATGAGGATTTGAGAGAGAAGAATAAGAATATAGTTGGTCGAACAACAACGACAGAGCAAGTAGAGGAAGGCAGAGATGCCTGACGCGTACACGAACAACGACGACATGGGAAAAGTGTGGATATATGCCTTGACGAGTACTTTTGTTTTGATGATGAGCAAAAGGGGAATTTCAAGTCCAAGGACAAAGGGAATTCAAGTCTGAGGACTAAATTGCAAAAAGCGGTAAAAGGTCAAGCAAGCAATCAAGATGGGTTAAGGGAAATTTTCTTACTTGTATTGCTTGTTTTAGAAAAAGATGTAAATGGTAAGTAAAACTCTCATATTTAAAACTGGTCACACACACACATAAAATGAGTTTTCTAACTAAAACTTAAATAACTTTTAAATGAACTAAAATGAGCAATCAATTTAAGCCTTTAAGTTTTTCAAATCCAAATTTAATTAGAGGAATAATCAATTAGCAAGCTCTTAAATACGCTTTAAATAAGTCATTAATTATAGAGCTGCTATGATTTCAAAATTTGAATTTGAAATTCAATAATCGATTATGATAATCGATTATCCTATTATGATCATGTTTTATAAATAAACTTAAATGGCTATTAACGTGTTTAAATGAGTATTAATTATCTTTAGCGGTTAAGTTTGAATTCGAAATTATATAATCGATTATGATGTTTGAAAAATTGATTATGACTTTTTGAAATGCAAGATAGAGAATAGATAATCGATTAGTGTAATCGATTATGCCTTTTAACAGTCAAATGGATTTTACACAGAACAAGTAATCCATTATCCTAATCGATTATGGCTTGACTGTTTGAAGATGCGCATTTTGAAATGAGTTAAAATAATCCATTATGTTATTTAAATATTCGATTATTGCGCGACAAAATTGAAATGGGCTTGACCTAATCGATTAGTGTAATCGATTATGCCTTTTAACAGTCAAATGGATTTTACACAGAACAAGTAATCCATTATCCTAATCGATTATGGCTTGACTGTTTGAAGATGCGCATTTTGAAATGAGTTAAAATAATCCATTATGTTATTTAAATATTCGATTATTTGGCGGTGGATTCAAATTCAAATAATTGTATTAATTCAAATTTTGAAAATTCCTTACCCCAAGGTGATGGTACGGTTGAGAGGATAAGATCAGATATTAGGGTGGTTGAAACTCAATTTTCGCAGGGAAGTGTCAGTGGAGAAAAAGGGATGTCAGCTAACGTTGAAGAAAGGTGCTCAGAAGGAAAAAATTTTTTAAATGGTCAACATGATACACTCCCCATTTATGTTGGGCCTAAGCCCAAAAGGATACCAAGACAAAAGAACCAATCTTCACATGCGCTAGCTTCTCAGGAAGAAAAGGGTAAGGGTATTGCGCTGGGCCTAGAAGAGGCAAGCATGCCCTCTACATTTGCACCATGGTTTAATAAGAAGGGGGAGGGAGAATTTTCATTTTTGGGCCAGCTAACAATAGAAACAAAAAGGCAAGATCAGAGAAAGGGGGCGGAAAGGCTAATAGCAAACACAATTTATGGATTCCACCATGGGGATCTTTTGGGATGCAAATGTTGAGGAAAAGACAAGCTGGAAGAATTAGAGTTACGCTTCCCAAGAAGTCTAATAAAAAAAGGACTACCTTGGGGGCAAGTTATTCGACTGAGGGTATTTCATCAAAGACGAAGTTGGATCACTCCAACCATGATATTGGAGTTTCTTCTATAGTGCGCATTCTAGAAAGGTCTCCTTCACCGACAGCTTTAGGATCAAACTCGGTGGTACCAGATTCAATTAATTCTTCGAATAATGGAGGGGGTTCTGCACATAGGAAAATCAGTACACTGGAGTAGGGGTCAGGTATTGCGGGTCCTTTGGTTGCGGGTTTATCAATTGTTGTGGAACCTTCATGTAGAAATACCGTGGAAAAAGGAAGGGTTTCCTATGTTCCTGAGTCATCCAACTCTTCTGGATCAAACCACCTGTTTGTATCTGATGCAGTGATTAAAAGATGTAACTCAAAGTTATTGTAAAATAAAGGTCAGCCAACAACTCAAATTATGGGGCATTTGCAAGAGGATCGAGCAACGTATTCTGGGGAGGAAACGGATATGGTAAACTTAATTGAAGATTTGGAGTCAAGGGATAGAGTTGGGAGGAATCATTCAGGTGCAAATAATGGTTCTCCATGAGATATGCTCTATAAGTATAAGGGGTCTTGGGGGAGGGTAAAGAAGCAGAAAATCGATAGCTAATTAGGGAGGGTGAGGTTGATTTCTTGGCGATCCAGGAGACAAAACTGGAAGAGGTGGACAGAAATTTGTGTGAATCACTATAGGGTGATGAGGATGTGAGTTGGGCAAGTCTTCCTTCAATGGGCAATTCCGGCGGTATCATTAGCTTGTGGAATTCAAGGAATTTTTTGCAGATCTATACATTCTTAGGTATGGGCTTTCTAGGAGTTTGTGGTTTGTCGAAAAAAACTAATACATGTATAGTAGTTAATATTTATTCTTCTTGCACTTTGTATGATAAGAAGAAGCTTTGGGAGGATTTGATTATGTCCAAACAAAGGTTTGGTGGGGATTTGTGGTGTGTGGTGGGTGATTTCAACGCTATAAAGAATAGCTCAGAGCATAGAGGGGTTAGGCAAAGTTCTCAGGTGACAGAATAAAACCTTTTTCAAGAATTCATAGAAGACATGAATCTTATTGATCTGTCGGTTCTAGGAAAGAGATTCCGACGGGTCCGCGATGAGCAGAGTCGGTCGGTTTCTGTTATCAGAAGGATGGATAAATATGTGGTCAATATCAGCTCAGTGGGTGAGGGTGAGAGATGTCTCTGACCATTGCCCGATAATGCTTAAAGGGGAGAATACTAATTGGGGGCCGAAACCGTTTAGATTCAACAACTGTTGGCTACAACATGTGGATTTCAAATGTTTTGTGGAAGGATCATGGGCTGATTTACAGGTTGCTGGAAGGAATATCTATCGCCTCAAAGAAAAACTGGAACAACTAAAGGTGAAAATCAAGGAGTGGAACTCATTGGTGTTTGGGAATCTAGATACTCAGATAAATAATTTGGCGGCAGACCTGAATGTTTCGGATGGTCAATCAAGTATTAGAGACCTCGCAAGAGAGGAATTGCACAGGAGGAGACAAACTTTAGATGACTTGTGGCGGGTTCAGAAGATGAAGGATAGTTTGTTGTTTCAAAAGGCTAGAGTGAGAAGATAAGAGAAAATCACATGAAATGGAGGGAATTCTTGGGTGATCAAATTCAGCATTCTATATATTACATTATTATACTGCGTCACACCCATTTCATCTCTTCTACGTCTAAGAACCTTCAGCTGCCTTCTCCAATCATCAATATCTTCTTTAAATTTTGTTCTAAGCCTCCCCTCTTACTCCACCTTTGAAGGTTTTTCAGCACAACCCTAAGCCTAGCCACCATACCACTTTCATTACCCAAGCTCCAACCCTCCTTTACAGCATCACCTATATCCTATTCAAGCAACCAAAGATTTTTAAAACGAAATCTTTTCCTTCACAAACCTACCTCCACCTGCTCGCGCTGAAGAAGAAGAGGATAGTGGTCCAAATAAGCAACAAGAAGATTCAATAAACGAACTAGAGGGAACAATAAAGGGTCTTACTTGGTAGGATCTATTTCTAGGATTTGAACATGTTACCACTCCATATCACAAGACAACAATCTTATCATTGCGTCAGACTCGCCTTTTGTAGCAATCATATAACACGAGTTAATTATGCCTTAGCCAAGATTTATGACACTTGATTTGAGGTTATAGATACCACAGAGCTACAAACCATCTATTTATATCTATTTATATTATATAAAAGCTAAAGCGTCATGTTAACTTTTTGAATTCCTTTCATTCCGCTGCGTCAGTATTTTTTTTTCCCATTCTTGCTCTTTGGTTGGTTGCCTTTTTAATTCATTCAATTCAATCACTAATAAAAGCCATTTAACCTATTCTTTCAAAAATGAATAGTCACAAGAACCACCTTTGATACTAATAATAGTTATTCAATCTCATAAAATCCCATGGTTAGAATGATCAAATAAAATCCCATGGTTATTTCAAATGCAGTAAAAACAATGAAGTGCTTTATTCTAAAATAAATAGTAGCAAACTTCAATGAAATATAAAAAAATATGACATGGTACATTTTGTCAATAGTCGGTTGTCTTCCAAGTGTTCTCAACCATTATCAAAATTATTGTTAACAATAAATTAAAATTTGCATTCTATGTCATGTTTAAACTATATTTTCAAGTCATGAGCAAAATATCTTATTGACAATTTTACAAATATATATCATATGATAAATAAGAAAGTTCAAAAATAAGTACATTATAAAAACAAATTAAACCAAACAATTCACTCCCATCACACAAGGCGCGAGTCAGAATCTAGTTTGAAATTATGCTAGGTGCTCTATAGTCTTCTCCTTTTCCCACCACAACTGTTGGGCTTTGGATCATACTCTCCAGCCTCCAATGGGAAATTCAATATGGCTTTCCTACCCCTCATCCTAAATGCAGCACAATCATAAGCTTTAGCAGCATCAATCTCACAGTCAAATGTGCCTAACCACACCCTGCTTCCTTTCCTTGTGGGGTCACGAATCTCTGCAGCAAACTTCCCCCATGGCCTTCTCCTCACTCCTCTATAACGCCTTGCTTCCTCACATGCTGCTGATTCTTCCTTTTTCCCTGACACCATTGGTTCTTCAGGCCAATTGAGTTTCTCTGTTTCCTCTGAGGAACTGTCTGCAATGCAATTTTGGACCTTTTTTTAGAACTGATACCAACAACTTCTGTATCAGCTTCAGAACCAGAACATTCAAGAAAAGTGTACCAGCTGCTTTGTTCTGAAAAATATGAATCCAATTCAAGTTCTGGTGATGGGTGGTCTTCAAGTTTTGGAGAAATGAAATTGGTGAAAAATGAGTCTGGAATATCACCCAAGAGATGTTGGCACAATAGTTCAAAAGTTAATGGTTCTTCTGCTGTTGTCATCTTTAAGAACTGTGGAAATATGATTAGGAGGTTGAGATTGAGATGAAGAGACAATGCTACCAATACATATATATATATATATATATATATAGCATGTCACTGGAAAAAGGGTCTCTCAAATATCAGAATTGATGATCTGGTTACTACTCAACTAGTTGATGGGAATGGACCCCTTAACACGGTTTTAACACTATTGGGTTCTCCTGGGAAGTGCATCTCCTTATCCAAATGATATATGGTCATCTTCTTGGGTGCCCCACATCGAAGCAACATAGTTTTTAATTAGAGTCTCAACTTGTTGGACCTTGACATTTAGCAATAGCTACTGTTCTGTAGCATGGAGGAATGAAAGTAGTCTTAAGTAAACAACAATTAGCGTGTGTTTGGACAAACCTTTGACAAATGTGATTTTAGATAGAATTAATTTCAATAGAATTGAGTTTGAAGTAAAGTATCTTTTGTTTTAATGTTTTTATTTTAAAAGCATGTTTGATGTAAAACTTAGTATATTTTTCAATAAAAAAACAGAAACTACTCTAAGCTGTTTATGATAGAATCAATTATGAATACCAAATTGATTCTCCAATTATGCAACCAAATACCTCTTCATCTTTTTTTTTATTATTAGAATCATATTTGAATGGTAGAAAAACACTTCTGCATGTCTCTAAAATTAGAACCAAACACGCAATTAGACACTTTGCAACTTGTGGTACAAAGTGGGGCCTCAAAAAGTTGGTTATGAGTGTAGAGTGTGTATACATTGCATTGCAAGCAAGAAAAGGTGGTTGTTTTTAATGGTATGGTACATTTGGACCCTCTTCTTCAACTTGTATCAAAACATTTAAGGACATTAATCACATCAAAGCACCCCCCTAGATGTGTAACTCATACACTAGTGCAGTGGTTGGTATCTTCTGATGTGATCTTTCACATGACATGTTATGTAAAGAAGAAAGGTAAATATAAAAGACACAAAGAAAAATCATAAATTTTAACGAATCTTATTAATAAAACCCGACAAGAAGAAAAGTGATAGCTAGGTCGTTTTGTGCAAGTGTCTCAACTAGTATACAGTTTTGACATTAGTTAACAACGTCGTCTCAATTTCCTTGATGCATTTCTTTCTTTCTTTCTCTTGGCATGAACCACTCACATCAATTTCTTCTGATTAAAAAAAAAACTATAAAAAATTGTAAATGAGGAAATTCATTTTTTATACACAATGCCGACATTATATATACTGACAGTGATTTAAGATATTGAACATTTTTAAGTTTTATCTAATTTTTTATTTATTAAAAGGGCAATGAATGAGTTTTTCTCCCCCTGAAGTCAATGAACGAACAGAAATATAGAATAACTAACACTCTTACCATAAACAAAATAGTTGATCCAAAATCCCCTTGAATCCCTATTTTATATTTTAAAACCCAAAATACATGCAACACCCATCAAAGACATCGTACAACACTAACAATAATCGTATATTATATGTGAAGTTTAAATGAACATACCATATGCAATTTGAGCTATTTACCGGGGGGGGACTTGATCCTATATAGGTATAGTTTAACTTAGATAATGCTCAGAGAATAAAAAAAACTTAGATAATGCCCATAAATAAATCTATATTAAATTCTGATTTTCAAATTGAGGCAAATCTTGTAAACTGCCCAATTAATAAGATACAATAAATATCTTGTAAACTGTCCAATTAATAAGATACAATAAATGAACATGCAGTATTAGCCATTATATGTTAATACATCGTATGAAGGTTGATTTGTTGATGCAAGAAGTCTAGCCCACATCCTGTCTGTCAGTTTCACCGTATTTGGTCTCTCAGTCACGCGCTGCAACAAAATGTTAGATGATCAACTAGGTATACTACATAATGCAGGAGACTATAACAAGCAAACTGATATGAGAAACATAAGGTAGAATATAATCCCCAGTAACATAAATTTGTAAATAGTTATATCACATTAAAATTTTTAACAGTGGGAGAAAGTGCCAACACAGTCCTACACATAGTTATACAATACACACTACAGAGAAACGACTACATAGCACTTTTATCGTTGTCTCTTTCCAGCATATAGATATCCAGTTATAATAAGTTGGTAACCGGTATCAACTTAATCTAGCAAGGCCAATCATAAGGAGTTTGTCTTGGATTCGAAAAAAGCTCAATGTTTTCACCAGAAGAAAACAAGAAGCTCAATTTTTCAGTTTTCTTGATATGGTTGTGGTGTCAGATGGAGGAAGTGGATTCCATGGTGATCCACGTTCCAGGGTTCAAACTCAAGAAAAGGCTGAAACTAATGCATACTACTTGTCTGAGTTGAAGGAAGATGATGGTGAGGAAGAAGAGCTGCAAGAGATACAGATCATTTGAAGTGGAAAAAGATCTGCAACATTTGATGGTTGAAGCTGCTGGAAACTATGGTCCACACCTTAAGGTTCTAGGCTATCATGAGACGAGAGTTCCCCTACTGAAAAAGGAACTAGAGCACACAAAGGAGACATTGAAAGGGTATGAGGTAGAGCAAGCGAACTATGGATGTTCAATCATGTCCAACGCATGAACAAATAGAAACAATTAGACATTGATCAATTTCTCAGTCAACTGTCCACGTGGGACTATGTTAAGAGCATTGATGCTTGCAGTTGCACACACGGAATCCACAGAAAAAATTTCGTAGGGACCAAAATCAAATGTCCCCGTATTTGCAGGGATTCATCTTTAAGCCAAAAAAAAAGGCTGTTTGAACAAGACTAGGTAGCATAAATTTTACAAATAAAAGTAACTTGCATGAAGTATAGATGGCTTAATCAAATGGAGTAATGAACCACTTATAGCAATTGGGATATAAGCATGTCTACTGTTCACAGGCCCGACCGTGAAGCCAGTATAGCCAGCCATAGCTCCATGAACAGCACTATGAGCAAGAAGAGTGCAGTAAATATTATCCGAGGCATTACTTGGAATAGCTCGAATCATGTATGTCGGATCTATACAAGTAACACAAACGAAAATTTTAAAATGAAGGCAAATACAACAGTTAATTTCAAGATTTTAATACAGAAGTGAAAAATAATTATTTCTAAACAAATCTTCCTAGATTATATTAAAGTAATAAATAATAACCAAATTCAACTATAGGAAACTCATGATCATACCTATATATTTCATATTTATCGCCATCTTTTGAACCTTTGTGAAATGGTCCTGTACCAGGTAAGATGTATATTAAGAAACAAACTGAATAACTTAGAAGGATGACGAAAACAATGTTCACAAACTCTAGAGAAATGAAAGGAAATGCACATCAAACAAGAAGATTGTTGCATTTATTTGTACCAAAAGAGTCCTCAATCAAAGATGAATATTGAATCCAAAGTCCATACTCCTTTTAAACAAATTCATATTCTTCTTTTATAAAGTATAGTAATTGACTGACATCTTATTCTATACCATAAGAAAGACTAAACTTAATCAGAAAATTGAGGTAGATTAAGAAAGGGGTTGGGATAGACATCAGCCCGAATCAACAAAAATTTCATCTCACAGCAATCTCACACAAGTGTCATGATTAAAAAGAGGGGGGAATGAAAATTAATCTAGCAAGAAAATTACAAAAGATTATAATTGATATTTGAATTATAAAACTGATCAATTACTAAGTCCACCCTCCACTGATCCTATCAGCGTAAATCTGGTTCTAAAAAAAATAAAATGCAAGACCATCTTTGGACTTTGGAGTAGATATTTTTGCTAGGTTTATGAATAATAAAAATTCTAAAATCAGCTCTGGAGAAGATAACCAATTGTCTGCAGTCTTGAGTCCATTAAATTTAAAGGTGTCTATGATTCAAGTTAGTGTACACCTCTCCAACTATTATATATCTATAATTAGTGGAGAATACAAGGAAGAGATGGAAAGATAATTCATATACCTTGATCTTGTCAGATAACCACAGACCATGATACAAACTGGTTCAGAATAGCAGAAGAATACAATGAATTCCCCAAGTATTCGAGAGACTTGGGACTCTCCTTTTCACTTACTAACAAAATGCCTCCCTCCCTCTTAATCCTCTCCCTATTTATTGTCAGATAACCACAGACCATGATACAAACTGGTTCAGAATAGCAGAAGAATACAATGAATTCCCCAAGTATTCGAGAGACTTGGGACTCTCCTTTTCACTTACTAACAAAATGCCTCCCTCCCTCTTAATCCTCTCCCTATTTATAGGCAACATGCCTTATTCTCTTATACAACTAACTATAACCTAACTGAATATACAACTAATTAACTAACTAACTAATTAGGGGCTATCCATCAATACTCCCCCCTTAACACTCACCTTGTCCTCAAGGTGAACCACACTCAACTTTCCCTGGGTCCCATTGTTTGAAGTATGACAACCCAGTTGTTGCAGACGTATACCATTTTCCCTTTGTTATTGTAGCACTCCCAGACAGCATCTCCTTTAGCATCTCTGTTTTCTGCTTTTCTGCTGTAGCACCCTCCTTGATAGTCATTTTGTCAAACATCAACTGTGCACAATCTCCCTTTCCCATTGTTGCCTCTGTTGGCCCAACATTAAAATAATTTTGGTAAAGGGGCCCAATATAGACTAAACTCAGATCAATGGGCAGTGCACATCGACCCATTTTCCTGATACCCCATTGTTTCTTATCATAGAATTGGGCCTGGCCCATTAGGTCAAAAAAGTGACCTATTGTGAGAAATTCCAGTTCTGCCACTATTCCCTTGTTCACCATCGTTTTGCTGATTTGGGAGTGCCAAGTCGCCGTCTCCTCTGCCCCTATCCCTACCGGAAGTGCATCGTCAGCCGCCGCACGAGGATTCTAGTCAGGCGGTTCCCGCGGTGGCCTGATCGGAAGTGGGTCTTCAGTCGTCGTTCCGCCCTGATGAGTGATGCAGCTGGGTTGGGGTTGCCGGCCTGCCGCCATCATTGCCCTTGTCGCCGCCATTGGAGGGTTCCAGTCCGGTGGTTTCTGGGCTCCGCCTTTGTAGTTGTTGTGTGGTGTGCCATCCCCGTATGTCCTTCCTCTCTGCTGCACCACTGTCAATGGCCCATCGCCCTCTGCCGAAGAACTCGTCTCTGGTGGTTTCGGCGATGGTAAGAGGTTGACCCGTCTACGTGCACCCTGTTGTCTCCTTTGAATCTTGCTCTCCAACCTCTTCTCCACCCTTGCACCTCTTGCGGTAACCTTTTTTGCCTTCCTCCTTGGCTGCGTGTACCTTCGATTGACCCATCTTGTGTAATTTCCCCTTACTCTTGTTCTCCACCTTCGCCCCTTCTTCCTTGCTTCCATTTCTTGATTCTTCTTCTGGCTTCAAGATTACTGGTTCTCTCCATTCTTGCTCCCTATACTCCCTTACTGAATCTTCCTGTTTCAACCCAAAAAGAAGCTCAAAAGAATTTTCAATGAGTGTTGGCTGAAATCTTTTCAATAGCGCTTCTTTGAATTCCTCCCAATTAGGGTTTACTGTGCAAGATTCCCACCACTGCATCCATGACAACGCTTCCCTTCAACCACCATCAGCACCGCTTCCATCTTGTCGATCTCATTGAGGTTCTTGAATCGGAAGTACCGTTCAATCTTTCCGATCCAACCTTATGCATCCTCGCCATTGAACAGTGGCAACTCAACCTTGCGGAATCGCTCATCATCATCGCGACGAGTATTCTTGCTCTTGTCATGGTTTTCGTTGTCGCTGCCGTGCTCACTACCTCCTTCGTCCTCGTGGTGGTTCTCATGGTTTCTACTGTCACCGCCGCCTCCGCCTCCCCGGCGACTGAACCTACGACGGTTTCTGGTCACCTCCCTCACTGCCGCTAACATCTCCTCCTTCAACGATTGGATCGCCGATTGAAGACGAAACTCAGCTTCATGCAACCCACGCTCGACAGCTTCCACTCGCGCTTCCATTCCTCCTTTCTTCTTGACCATGAACTCTCGATCGGGGTCGTAAAGCTTTGATACCAGCTGATAGAAACTGGTTCAGAATAGCAGAAGAATACAATGAATTCCCCAAGTATTCGAGAGACTTGGGACTCTCCTTTTCACTTACTAACAAAATGCCTCCCTCCCTCTTAATCCTCTCCCTATTTATAGGCAACATGCCTTATTCTCTTATACAACTAACTATAACCTAACTGAATATACAACTAATTAACTAACTAACTAATTAGGGGCTATCTATCAGACCAACATCAAGAAGTAGTTTGTTCCCTGATGCTTCTTTTTTATTTGCTGCATGCCCTTCTGCAGCAACATATTCCTGACCTGCTCCTTCTGCGACCACGATAACTAAATGTCCATTTTCTTTTAACCTCTGTTCAGTGAACTCAAAAAGGCCACCCCTTCCTTCCAAATAAAGGGAGACTCTGGAATCAAGCAGCAATCCTGTTACAACTCTTGCTATTAGTAGATATTCCTTTTCCTTTCTTAATATTTACATAAAAAGATACGGACCTATCAAGCCAAAGAAGAGTTTCATGACAATAAGAAGTTAAGAACTCATTTCGATCATTTGAAATAATCTTTTACATTATAGAAGAAATAAAATCACAGACAACTATCAAAGGGGTGGAAATAGTCATATACCAAAACCACCAAAAAACAGATATAAATACATCTCTACTAGAAACCGAAAATACATCCCTAAATGGAAGCATACTGTTGCAGGCTGTAAAATAATCCAGAAGGAATTAGCTGAAAGATCAAAATCACTGTTTTATTAGTGTAGATTCCGATATAAGAGCCAAATGTAATATTCCATAGCTTTACTAGATCATAATTATTTAGAATTATCAGGTTCAGTTTGTGTTTTACTGAGAACTACTACAGTGCTTAGTAAGTAGTATATTATATTGAGTCCTAGAGGCATTTTAGCAAGTTTATGTCAGGATGTAAATTTGGATGTCCTCGTTACTTTATTATAATATTAAACCAGACCGAATTGTCAGTATAAGGAAAAGGTTAAAAACTATTCTGAAGGCCAAAATGTAATATAACTTGACTGAAACGTCCAAATCAAGCCAATGTAGATTGTTCCGAGCCATATAAAGACTTCTTGTGCAGACAGTTTTCATTCCCCCCTTTAGAAACAGAAGCAAGTGGTTGATGTAATTTCATTAGAATCATTGATTGCAACTTGACTTGATATGCATCTTTGACCCTAAGCTAATGAAAACTCTAGTTTCAGACCCAGTAAAATTGTAGATAAGTCAGAGCCTCGCCCCCTAATTTACTTATGGGTAACATTCTACTATTCTCTCTCAATTCTACTTCACCAATACTTTTGTGTATTTAGTTCAGAGATGTGGAGTCCTAAAGCTAATGATCCATCTGACTTATTCATGACATGACAAACAAAATAATGAAATACAAATTTTTTACACTACCAAAAGAAAAGTTCGCCAACCACCCACCAACATGATAATAACCAATAAATTCTGAGATTGGACAAATGGCGTACCACATCTCGACTTGCCAAAGTTGCATACATGGCAATGAAACCTGCAGATGGAAGCTTGTAAAGTATATCTCTGAAAAGAGAAATATGGTCCTTAAAGATATAATTTATACCAATATTTCATTGATCATATAAAGCTCCCACTATTTGTCATTTCAATAAATAAAATGATTTAGAAAATTAGAAATTGCAATAAAAAGGAGAGCCAAATACAAAATTAAGTATTTGTTTAGTACTGTTTACCACTGTATCTGCCCATTAGCTTAAACAATTCGCACTCCATTTTCCACACTTTCAACCTCCACATGTGCAGCATTAATTGCTCTCTGGGCTTCTTCTACAGCAGTATCAAATCCAAAAGATTTGTCTATCACCTGAAGCCACGCAAGCAGGATATCTTAAAAAGTGCTTCCTCTGTCTATTTATTTATTTATAAATATAAATAAATAGTATAATATTTTTACGGACAAAAATTTTGATGAATAAATATAATATCCCTTGGGTCAAGACACATGGTTGCATTCGCACCTACAGAAACTTGAACCATACCATCAAAAGTATCCTGGTATTAGAGTATTGTCAAATTCCTATACAAACAAGTAGCTACAATTACTGAATTACATACGATAATACCCAACCGGACCTCAAGTAAAAGAATTAGTTACATCATAAATAAAAACAACAAAACACTCTTCCGTATGGCAAAAACACGAGAAGTTTAGGGCTTTACAAGTAAGCAGAGAAAAGCGAGAAAAAGAAAACCTAATTGTCAAAATCACTTTATGATATAATTGACAACAATCATTGAAAAAAGAGTATCAGAGGAACCAATATCCAACAACCAGCATTAGAAGAAAAAGACCGACTCGAAAACAAGGTGGTAAACCAACCAAGCAAAACCAAAAAAGTCAATTTTTTTTTATGCAAATTGATATCTTCATAAAAAAACTGTTAACATCCACAAGAGAATGGAAGGATAAATTTTACCTCGTGTAAGCTAAAGTTTACACAAAAAACATCAAATATATTATCAATTCGTACTCTTAAAACTATAGCCGTACAGAATTGCAGGACATAAGTAAAATAGATTTGTTTGTCCTGAGCAGTTACTTTTTTCCCCACATAATGAAAACAGGATAATGACTGCATGAAAAAGATTTCAGCAAAATGTACAAACAAGAATATGTCACTAATGATTTAAAACTTCAATGTCAGCAGAAGTTCAGAATATATTATGACTAAGTACTTACAGCAATATCATTATCAATTGTCTTTGGGATCCCAGCCACAGCCACATGAAGACCACGTTTTTCAACTTCCTTCATAAAAGGATGCTCATATTACATAAACTACATGATTTACTAGTTTAAGGAAATAATTAATTTTGTGAGAGGAACCACTACCTCATAAATGAGCGCAGCTCCTTTTTGGGTACCATCACCTCCAATAATATATACCTAACATACACAACAAATTTCCCATTGGCTCAAATGCTATGTCCATATTCTATTAAAAAATCGAAGCTAAAAAATTAAACAAAAACAAGTAACCACCTGATTTATTCCCCGATCCTCAATGTTATCAACTATCTTGTGGGTATCATGTCCTCCTCGAGATGTGCGAAGAAAGGTTCCACCACGTTTATGGATATCATTAACCACTTTAGGTGTTAATCTCATGGTATTTTTTGAATAAAACCCTCTATATCCTCCCTGAATTATTTTCAGAAGCAACATGGTGACTAATAAGAATTCATTAAACGGTCATAAAAGAAATGAAGAAACTATGCTCTCAGATTGGTAATAACATTCAAAAGCTCAAGTAATGAGAGAGAGAAATTACAATTATGATACATTGATACCAAAAATAAAAGTCGATAAACTATAAATGATATTCCCTCGCATTTTTATTTTTTTACTTTTTTATAGAAGAATATATCATTGTGAAAAGAAAGAAATCAAATCAGGTGGATCAGAAATTGTTACAAGGCCACAAAGAAACTACAAGGAAAGAATGAGAAAAGACATCAGCTAAAGACAATTCAACACTTTCCATGTCAGGCAAAGAAACAACCTTAAAAATCAATGCACAAAAACTGACAGTGAAGTTAACAAAAAGACTGTCCCACAAAACATGCGGAGGAAGTTTACCACTATGAAGTCTGTTACTAAGCTCCAAATACACCAATCAAAGTACCTTATTATCTCTTGTACTCCCAAACCCTTTATACCGATTAGAAAAAGTACTCCCAAATTAGGAGACATATCCAGCAATCTCCTAAAAGCTCAAGAAACTTGCTCCAAAATTAAAAAGCTACCTAACTATTCACATAATTACATCTATTGTAAGGCTATAATGCAACCACCAGGTAGGTACTTTCCTTAAATAATTAGCTTGGGGTGTTTGATGAACTTTCGGTGTGGCACTTCACTTTAGAAAAGTTTTTCATGGATCAAATTATAGGTTTCGTAGAGACAAGGAGCCCAAACTTCATGACAGTGTGAGTTTATGCAGTTTTTAGGAGTATTTAGTTATAGTGGACTACATGCATCTTTCAGGGCGCCTCTTTGCCCTTAGATTTGTTACAGGATACAATCGTATTTACAGCTTCTCTTTGGTGCTTTGCTCATGCCTGTTTCAAGGAAACTTAGGGCCTGTTTACTTTTAAAAAATATTTTCAGTTTTCATTTTCTAAAATCTGTATTGATTTTAACATTTACTACATTTTGTTTTACAATTTTTGAAAACACATACAACATTTCTAGAAATTTTGAAAATGTTAAATAGTTGTTTTCATTATTTCCAAAAATGCATTCTTCTTGACTAGCCTACCATCCTCTCTTTGTCACAATTGTTTATTGTAGGAGTCTTTCATCCTCTTGTTAGCAATTTAAAATCAATACAAATTTTAGAAAATGAAAATTGAAAATGATTTTAGAAAGTAAACAGGCCCTTACATTTCCAATATGCAGGGAATGGACACCCTTGCTAAATTCTTGGTTATTTTATTTCCTTCTTGGTTTTTAATTTTCTGTTTTGGAGGATGCTTATCCAAGCCTAGTTATATTTTCAATCTTTTCTCAATGATAATATTTCTTGTTCTATCAAACCAATGGTTCCAAGTTAATTATGTAAACTTCCCAGATGATCAGGCAGTCTAAATTCCAAGATGATCAGGCAGTCTAAATCAATGTCGATGGTACTGGCCATGCTGTTGGAATAAGGCCTTCCAATTTGACAATATACATGCATTTGTAGTATTACATTAATCTATAAATACAATATATGAGCCACTATTCACACACCTCTAAACGTGCAGTAGCATAACCATCCATCAAATTGCTGAAAGAAAAGTACTGAGATAAAACAAAATATAATGTTTTACCCATGAAATTCCACAATCAATGTCAAAGTATATCAACAAATGAGCAGCCTACTCATCATCAGTCCTTCCTAACACATTAATTATTCAGCCACCATCAAACATGTAATCATGAAAGGAAACCAAATCTTTGATATAAGTCACATCAAAATCAAGCATCCAATATAAGAGGTTATCCACTAGGTACCCAGAGAGTTTATTGGATGTTTGGGATGAATTGTGTTACTTTAGAAAATGTTATCAAGTTCCACACTGTTTATACTTTATAGTAAACATACCCTTTTCTTCTGAACATGGCCATCTAAAAGTTTTCTGTAAGTAAGACAACTATTTTATCAATCAAATAACCTATAATTTACTACCTTGACAAAGAGTCTTGCTAGCAAAAATCATGCAATGCAACCTTCCTTTAATAATATAATTGTTATGATTTCGGCTTTCATTTTAACATAGGAAAAATTAAAAACCAGAAATGATGCATTAAGTATTCAACAAAAAAAAAAGACATTATTATTTTAAATTTTATTAAAAAACTATTGTTAATTTAAACAAATAGTAAGCATTTAAGTATTCAATTAGTAAATGCAAGGAGTATTATATTTTAAGAGATATTAGAATGAGATAATTTTTGCAAAACTCGCCTCAATCCCAAGTATATCCTCCACACCATACATGTTGTTCAAGCCACATACAATTTCCCTAATCACTGTATTAATTCCTGGGCATAATCCTCCACAAGTCACTATGCAAGCACGTACTTCTTCTGGTGTGAAATAAACCTAATATTAGAAGAGAGCATTATCAGCTTCTGAAGATTACAAATGGATGGACATTTTCATGTTTTATACCTTTTCTCGAGGTCCTGCAAGCCGAAAATGAACTCCTCGAGGACTATCCTTTTGAATAACAATCTGAACAATGAAACATGATAATGTATATAGAGATAAGATAAAGAAAGGGATATCAATCATTAAGAAAATAAAATCATCCATAAACAAAGGAGAAGGTTGTGTCACTTACATTTTGTGCAACCACATCTTCTGGGCTCAAAAAAGTTTTCCTTAATTAAAAAAATTTCACATTAAAATAATTAGAAGAAACAAAAAAGTTTGGAACTACAAGAAACCGGAAAATATAAAGTTACATTGCAAAATCACAAATACTTTTTTAAACGATTTGCAAAGAAGTTAGCTCATTTGACAATTGAATAAGCTTGGCTCTTGTGCAATGGGTTTGGATATGACTGCAAAAAGGAATTAATGCGTCAATTATCAGAAATTTGACCTAAATGGTTAGAAGCTGGAAATAAAAAATATATATCTTTACCTTTTTTGTAAAAGCAAATTATTATGCAAAGGAAAACAAGTACATATTAGGAAAGCAAAAAATCCTCTTAAAACAACTAAAGCAACAGAACAAAGGAAACCATACACAGCACATTAAAAGAGTCCTTCAGTTCCTTTCCAAATCCACAAAAACCTAGGCTGTCAAAAACTCTGTTTCGGTCCCTCATTAATGTGTTCATCCTCAATTTGGTCCCTCACAAATTAACTTTTGAAATATAGTCCCTCACTAATCATAATGTACACCAATTTTAGTCCTTTGCAGTTGCAATCAAAGTTTACCTCAAATTCACCTCATAAACCAATCCTTAGTGTTACATTTAATTTAACTAAGCTTAAAGAAGTTACAATTTCACAAAGTTTACCCCAGCGATTCCACGGAGTATCCCACAAGCTTAGATCCATTGGACCCGGTATGAGAACTAATCTCCGCTCGGGTGCTTACTCAAAGTTAGGGTTCTTCACCCATCCCCAAGAGTGTTTTCTCACCCATCCCCAAGAGTGTTTTCTGTGGGATTCGAGTCGAGATTCGAGTCGAGATCCTCGCCCACAAGCACAGCCTGCGCAACCAACTGAACCACATCCATTGGGTACACACACATACTCTAAGCCTGTGTAAATAATTAATTAAATTGTTCAATGTTAAAAAAATCCTACTTGCCGAAAAGTTTCCGTTTTCATAAGCATTTGCTTGTTTACAATAATTACTTAGCTCAGAATGATCACAGTGTGCTTCAACTAGAGTAATATATCAACTATATATGTATTGCGTATATATGATCCATGCTATACTAGTTCACAAAATCACTATCAACAGCTTCAAAAACAGAAATGTAAAATAGCAACAGATTTTAGCGAAATGTACCGGCAAATTGGGAAGGAAATTGGTGAGGTGTGGAACGTCTTCAAGGACAAAATCGTCATTCTCCTTCTGAACAGCGGTGATCGCGCGATTTTTTTGGTGGGAAGATGAGAGAAAGAGGGAAGCGGAGTTTCGGTGGAATCGCGACGGTTGGGGAGCGTTTGGACGGAGAGAAAGTAGAAGGGAAAATGGGGAGGAAAAAGGGGAGAGAAGAACGGGAGGAGGAGGTTTTAGTCTTGGGGAGAGAATAAGAGAAAGGAAGGGAATTTTTTGAGATCCATTGTTGTCTGTTTGGGTGCTGTGATACGAGCCTGAATCTATGCCAAGCCACTGTCGCACAGAAATTGCTATGGTCAACAATGTACAAGTTCGTTACTGTTCAGTTTACTGATCTATCCCTATCCGGAAGTTACCATCAACTTCATACAAAGCAACTAGAGAAGTAGAGAACAAGAGGAAAGAGGAAAGAAGGGTTCAATACTCCACTGAAAAGTTGGAGTTTACATCGTCACTGGCCTTACACCGTCGACTTAATATTAAAATATTCCAACAATCAAGATTAAAAAGGATAAAATCGGTATTATAAAAATAATAATTTATTTAATTTAAAATTAATTTTTTTAAATTCTAAAAATAAAAACCACAGTCCCTAGCAGAAGCTGCCGTGGAAGGCAGGGCAGCCGTACGGCGGGAAGACAAGAACCCTTGATCATTACGTCGCTTCCGCCGCCGCTGCTAGTGGTTTCAACCTCCTCCGTCGTCGCCGCCGACAACAATGAAAACCCCATCATCCCTGTCGTGCTCATTGTCGACTGTCCAGAACAATGGACACATTCAGACGGCGACACGGCGAGACCCATTGTTCGCTTCCGCCGCCGCTACCCATGGTCACCTCCCATACTTCACCTTCTTCATCTTCTCGCTGTCATTGGAATAATACTCAGCCTTCATCTCTTGTGGCAACTCGTGGAACTCACTCGCAGCCGCCGCCACCATCTCCTCCAACACTTTCTGGGACATTCCATGGTTCACCACCTGGTAAAACCCCATCGCCCCTGCAGCTGCCTGACTCCGACGACAACGCCGGCGCGGTCTCCTAAGGTTTTCATTTTCATGTCAAACAGCCTCATCTTCTGGATGGGTGATTGTAGAGAGAGGAGCGGCGCCACCGCCATCGCCAAAAGCAGTCTCCTCCGCCGTCGCCCATGGCGTTATCTCCAACGAACGCCTTGTTCATCTTCTTCGTTCTTCTCATCGGGTCATAGAAACAAGAGAGGAAGGTAGAAAGGGACTTCTTGGGGGGCACTTGTTACAGATTTGCAGAATTTGAAAAAGACAAGTTCTTTGTTCTAGATCACCCAGCTCCTTGCCCGTATTTACAGATGGAGCATTGTTGGAGGAGTGGGTTTCTCTCCTTGGAGGGACTAGCGGCGGAGGAGGAGATTGTTGTATCCATTTTTTTCCTTTTTTTTTGTTTTGTCATTATACGCTGAGTTTTGAAACTCAACTCATAGGATGTGTTTCTGAAAGCTTGAAAAAAAAAAAGATTATGTTGATAATCTGTTTTTAAATAATCTATTTTTAAATAATCGATTATAATCAGAATCTGTTTTTGTTTGTGTATGTTTCTTGAAAAAATGATGATAAGATAATTTATTTCGTTTGGGTGGTGTACTGGCCGAAGATATAAGGTCGAGGATTGTCAACACGATCGAGCTTATTCTCGTTAGTGGGCCGTGACCCGAACTCCCATAAAGCCGAAGACCCGTTGATACACTTGACACCCGAGGATAACTACTCGGTCCTATTCCATGGCAGGCTACAGATGAAGATATCTCGGCCCCGAGCTATCCAGTCACAACTGACTGGGCCGAATATCTCGCTGGTCCAGATATCTCTTCGTATAATCCGGAGCCTTATCCTTATCATTGTCTAACGGCAATAACCACCCGATCCTAGCAAATAGGATCTCTATAACAGTCCTACCCAGACTGTTACACTGAAACATCTCTATAAATAGGGGCCTAACCCCCTCACTTAGAACTACGTTTGCTTTGATTCCCATTTGGATACGTAGGAGCAGAATTCACATTCTGTCAAGCTAATTCCAAAACACTCTCACTAGACCTTCTCCGGCCGAGTATCTCCCATCCGAGATATTTGGACGGAACATTTGGCGTCGTCTGTGGGAATCGAGGCAAAACTTTCTCATACCGCAAATAATGGTGAGAACAAGGAGCGGAAATTGCAGGAGAGAGGAGCCAGAGAATGCCAACAACGGGGATAATGGGGAACGGTCCATAAACCCGGCTATGACGACTGACAATCCCATTATCCAAGAGCTCCTCGCACAAGTGGCGATGCTGAGAAGGGAGAATGAGGAGTTTCGGCGGCAGAGCAGCCGTCGGGAACGAGAACAAAGCAGGGAAAGGTTCGCTTCTTCTCCTCATGAGAGGGAGCGTCGTACAGCCGAGAACGAAGGGTCCAGAAACACGCGTAGAGAGGGAGGCCAACAACCCCGGGTTTCCCATCAGGTTGACCGAACAGACGAGGGGGAGTTTCCTAGGCAGGCCCCTGAACTTTCATTTCAGGCGAATAGGCCTAATGAAAGGACCGGCGTGCGGAGGCCGAGACATCCCTTCACCGATGCCATCATGGAGGCTCCTCTTCCAGCCAACTACAAACCCATAAACATTGACAGATATGATGGTACCTCGGACCCGGAGCATCACCTAGATGCTTTCACTACTCAAATGTACCTCTTCACCGACGATGATGCTGTCATGTGTGTGAACACCCCATTTTGACCGGGTCTCTTAGTATTCACTAAAAATTTCCAAAAATAAAAATAAAAAAATAAAAATTTGAAAAGAAAAAAAAAACCCATCTGATTCTCCTCCCCAGCAACCGCTTTATTTTAAATTTAAATTTAATTTTCAAATCAGAGATACTGGGCATATTTTTAGGATCAGATAGCAATCCTAATATTGGCGGGATTTTAGGATCAGATGAGAGAAATGAGCATTATAAAAATGATAACACAGATCAGAAAAAGGGATCCGGTATTTCTTGGTTGGCCTTCCTCCTCCCATTCTGTTTATGTTTTTTCGCGTGGCTTTTCTTCTTCTTCACCAGGAACCATTTTTTTTCAGATCTCATTTTCTTTCCTTACCTTCTTCCTTCATCCATCAAACCAATCACTCTCCCTTCAAACTTCTTCTTCTCTTTTCCTCTAGAAGCATCCCACCACCTCTCATCTCTCTTAAAACTCCATTCCCCTCATCTCCCTCAAAACACCTCCCTCTCACTTACCTCTCCTATCTGCAAAAGAAAAGAACGAATCCTTTCTTCCTAGCCTCTGCCCAGCTGCGCCTATCCCTGTGTCACACGCAAGTCTCTGCAACCCATGCCATTCTCCGGTCCGCTTGGTAAAGGAGGCGCGCACTTCCTTCTCCTCTCCCTATAAATACTGAAACTTGAAGAGAAGCAAGGGGGGAGGTCGAACGTACTGTCAGCTCCCTCCTTTCCCTGCATTCTCGCCTGCACTGTGATGGGAAAGGTTTCTCGGTACTAACGTTTCTGATGATGATATGTGTTATAGATTTTTAATGTTTATTCCATTTTGCTTTTGTGTTTTTTTTATTTTATTATTATTTTATATTGTTTTGTTCTTATTGCTGTATAAATTAAATTTGAGGGGATCATTGGATCAGTAGGTTAGATAGTTGGCCCAATGGAGATACTAAACTGAAAGGGATTAATCTGGAGAATGAAACATTTGCTTTGTGAAATAATTCTTTTTTAAAAAAAAACAAATAAATAACATGATTTTAAAAAGGGGAATTACCAACAAAAAAAAACAATTTTGGGATTTGCTTTGTGAGAGGTTTCATACTCAATTCCTTAGATGCGGGATAGCTCTGTGGATGTATATGCCATATTCTATCTCATTTAGGAGTTTTCGATAAAAAAAAACCTTTTTTTTTTTAAAAAATAAAATAAAAAATTTCAACAAATAAAATATTTTCTATAAGAACTACGTGGCTTTGAGTTTCCATCGAAGCAGGGAATACGTAGGAGCGGGATCAATCATCTCGTCGAGCCAAAATTAATTTTTTTTCCTTTATTTTTGTTCTTTTAATGTGGATAATTAATTAGTAAATTATTTAACGTATTTGGATTGCTCTATGACAAGTGTTATGCTCAATCCCCTGGCTTTAAGGTTGCCCTATGGACTTACGTGCCGTGTTCAACCTCATTTAAGATTTATCAATAATATTTCTTTTTCTTAAAAAAAAAATTAAATAAAAAAAAACCAATAAAGAAACATAAAAAAAAAAAGAAATACTAATAAATAAACAAATCCTTCCTTGCAAATATTTTTGGGGTAAACAAATAAATAATTTAATTTTGCACGATTAATTCAAGGTACCATTTGTAGGATGGGCGATGTAGGGTGCATAACACCTTCCCTACTCGTAACCGACTCCCGAACTCGGCTTGGTTTCAAAGATCATTTTTTAGGGTTTTCCAATTTTCCCTAAATTAAATAAAATTGGTGGCGACTCTACTACATTTTTCTTAAAATTTTCTTTTTATCGCCGTCCCCGCCGTAATTTCTGGTTGCGACAGATGGCGACTCCACTGGGGAATTTTTTCAGAGAGTCAAGCCTAGTATAATTGATCGTGCAAAATTTTAGTAAATTTTAATTTATTTGTTTTACCCCTTTCTTTTATTTAAGAAAAACACAAAAGAAAAAAAAGAAAAAAAAATATATTTTTGTTTGCTTTATCTAGATTTGATATTCCTTAATATTCATATTCTCCTTTATTTATTTCGTATACTTCATTGATGATAATTTGGCTTGTTACCTCGACCCTAGGGTAGCTGTTCTCTATTTGATGTATATATGTGTGGCTTAGTTTTGTAAGGTTTGTTGTAGTTTTTAGGGCTGTACAAGTTTGGATGCTCTCTCCACACACATTGCACTGTCACTTGCTGCACACACTTTTTAGCTCTATACCCGAGCTCGTGGATAACTTAGGACTAGGCGGTGTCTCGGCATTGTCATTGATCGGCCTGGTGCCCCTCTGATATTTGTTGAGTCATCACTCAGATTGTTACCGGTATCATGGACTAGTCATCCTGTGAGGGTTTATCTCTACTTGTCGCTAGGGTCATGAGCCGGGTCCTTACCTTTCGAGACAGGGGCAATCTGGGGATCACAACCTTTGGAATTCTAGATCCACCCTGAAATTTACACTAATAGTTCAACTTAGTGGCCAATCCCCTTTGAGTCATGACCTTTATGGCAAAGTGGACCATTTTAGGACATAGAGAGCATTTTTTCCCTCTATCCTACATGTTCTTGCACCTATAAAAAAAGAGGGATGTATGGTCAACTTTTAAAAAAAAAAAAATATTTGATTTGATGTTTCTTTTTTGTTCCCGTAAATTTCCCCTTCAAAAAAACTTGTTTCATGTACCTCATGCATTTTTAAACTTTAAATAATAAAGACTCACCACATGCACTAACTTGCATTTTTCTTTCCAAACATGCCTTGCATTATTTTTATTCTCGTTATTTTTTAAAAAATAAAAATAAAAAAAAGAAGCTTAATTGAAAAAAAATTGAGAAAAAAAGGATTCATTTCAAGCAAAAAATATATATATCTGCGTCTCACCTCAACATAAGTTTTGCATCTAAGAAAAAATAGGGACGATGATTTTATCTATTTTAATCCCAAGAATGACTTTCTCACAGAAGAAAAGTTGAATCATTACGCGTCCCAGAAAAGAAGTCACCAATCAAACTCGTGTTCACAACACTAGAGCTAGAATGGCTGCTAGAAATCATGAAGCGGGAATGAATCTGAGTTTGGAAATGGATGGAATGAGAGGAAGAATTGATGAGATGAATGAGACCCAAGCAAGACTAGAAGCAATATTGCAGGATATGAGGGAGTCACTAAGTTTGCTTAGTACAAATAGAATTGCAAATGGAGCTGGTCCATATAAGACTTCACAACAAACCTCTTCCATGGTAACAACACCAATTTTCTCAAGCATAAGTACAAGCTTTACTCAGGGGTTGCCTTACCAAGAGCAGTCGCATTGCACAACGCCAATAGTAATTCCCATCGGAGAAGGATATCAATCTTTGGAAAATGCCTATCACAAAACTCCTCGATATGTAGGACTCACCTGGAAACAACCTCATGTGTCCATTCTCAAAGACAAAAGGGAGGAGGAATGGATGGAGAAAGTGGAAAAGGAGATCAAGGAAATTAGAGGTTCTAGTGCTTATGGCTCCCTCAAAATAGAGGAACTGTGTCCTGCCACGGAAGTCATGATCCCCAAGGATTTTAAGGTTCCTGATTTTTCCAAGTATGACGGAAGCGGGAATCCACGATTTCACTTAATCAGCTATGCGACCAAAATGGCAATTTGGACTAAGGATGACAGATTCCTCATCAGTTTTTTCCATGAAAGTTTGACGGGTCTCGCATTAGAATGGTACCTTCAATTAGATCATTCTAAGATCTCGAGGTGGACAGAATTGGCTAATATGTTCATGGATCAATACAAGTACAATCTGGATGCGGCTCCCACCCGTGAACAACTTATTGTGATGCAAAAAAGAGACGAGGAATCCTTCAAGCAGTATGCACAAAGATGGAGAAGTTTGGCAGCACAAGTTCAACCCCCATTGACATTATCTGAGACATGCTCGTATTTTTTAGGAACTCTGGGAGCGCCCTTTATATGGGCAATGGCAGGAGTTGCTTATAAAGATTTTTCAGATTTGATCTCTGCAGGGGAGAGAATCGAAATTTTGGCTAAAGCTGGGAAGCTGCCAGTTGATGATGCAGAAGGTAAAGAGCTGAAAAAAGTGGTTGACCCAAGGAAGAAGGAAGCTGAGGCAAATCACATACAACACCAAGAAACCACCATTCCCCAATATTCAACATTGCACCCAAGATATCAAACACCATCATATGATCCTAACCCTTACTTTCTATACCAAACACCTACATTCGTATACCCACCTCACCAAATCTTCCATCCCACAAATGTTTTCCAAGCTCCATCATCACCTTGTCCATACACACAACCACACTCATCATATCCTACTGGTTCCCCACCAAATCACCCTAGCCAATTCCAACCCAAAGTGAACCCACAAATGAGAAGAACCTTTCGCCCTCCATCAACCCTGCCACCATTCCCAAGGCTATCCATTTCCAAGGATGAGTTATTCCAACGATTATTTGATGTCCATATGATTTCGGAGAAGCCTGTGCGCCCAAGGGAACCCCCATTTCCAGTATGGTATGACTCAAATGTCACTTGTAAGTTTCACATGGGGGTAGGTGGTCACTCTATTGATAATTGTGAAGATTTCAAGACCACTGTGAGAAGGCTGTTAGCATCTGGACTAGTAAGTGTTCAAGGGGAAGAGCTTATCATTACAAATGATTCTTTCGACAATAGTTGAGGAAAGACAATATTTGGCACCTTGTTTTGTTCATCAATAGATTGTCATGATGATGGTTTAACTATTTGTTGTGTTTAGTGATTAGAATCTGTTGAAATCTAAGTTTTTGTCATCCTTCTTGAAGCATTAATATAATAAATTTGCATGGATTCCATCATAGTTTAGCTTCTTCATTTATGTGTTTACCTCTATCTTTCTTGTTGGTTTCTTCTTTGACATTGGAACTATGTGGGTATCCAGCCCTTGGATTTTTTTTCTTTCTTGATGAAACCCTTTGCGCATGTCCTATTTGCCCCAGGGAAAGAAAAGAAAAAAAAAGGAAAAGAAAAAAGAAAAAAAGAGTAAATGAATGAAGGTGTGTTTTTTTACCATGTCTCAAGTTTAATTCTTTATGAAAAATGAGTAATCCTAATTTGAAATGAAGATTGGCCGTCTTTCTCTATCCTTCATTTAAAAAAAAAATCATTATCCTTTGTTACCTCTGTTGAGCCTTATAAATTCTTTCAAAATAACCCTGGACAAGGATCACCCCTGCAAAACGGGGCTCGTATAAAAGATCGATTGCAACCATAATAAGTGAAGGAAAAAGGAAAAGAAAAAAGAAAAAAAGAGTAAATGAATGAAGGTGCGTTTTTTTACCATGTCTCAAGTTTAATTCTTTATGAAAAATGAGTAATCCTAATTTGAAATGAAGATTGGCCGTCTTTCTCTATCCTTCATTTAAAAAAAAAAATCATTATCCTTTGTTACCTCTGTTGAGCCTTATAAATTCTTTCAAAATAACCTTGGACAAGGATCACCCCTGCAAAAGGGGGCTCGTATAAAAGATCGATTGCAACCATAACAAGTGAAGGAAAAAGGAAGAAGAATCTGAAGGAGATGCTAAAAGAAAGAAGAAAATGAAGCAAAAGAAACAGAAAAAGAAAAAGAAGGAAAATGTGATACTGAAAGCAAAAAGAGATGCCAATGTAATTGAATTGAAAAAAAAGGATGAAAAGGAGAAAAATGGAATGAAAAAATAAAAAAGCTGTGTGTGCGAGTTAAAGCAAGCAATTCTCTTGATGATGTAAGATCCTTTGTCTCATTCACCCCTAAACACTGGTTTGAGCCTTTTATACATTTTGTTTCTTAACCCTTAAATCATGGCCACGTTACAAGCTTTAAAAGTCCATTCTGATCAATGAGGAATTACTCTTGTTTTCATAAAATATTAATCGTGAGACAAGGTATCCACACTTTCTTTTCCAAGCACTTTGCTCTTAAAAAAAAAGGAGAAAAAAAGCCCGTTAGACTAAAAACTCGAAAGGGCGGTCTAAGCAAAAGTTAGGGCGAGATTTGGCTTGAATGAGGATAACTTTATCCTCAGAACCATAAACTGGGGCAATTTTTTTGGGGGCAATTTCGTTCTTAAAAGGTGTATCCTTGGTTGTGTTTATTCTAGAGCGCCTTACACTGGGGCAATTTTGTTCTTGAAAGGTTTACCCATGTTTGAGTTTTTGTTTTGGAATACCTTACACTGGGGCAAATTTCGATCGTGATATCCACTTGTTGAGAAAAGGTCAATCTCATTAAGATCAGAACAATCCAGATTAAAAAAAAAAAACAATCCCTTTGAAATCCCTACCATCCTTTGTGTCCCTTTCCTTGTTTTCCGTATCTTGTGAAGTCAAACGCACAAGTCAAAGTTATCGAGTCAATCAAATCCTTTTTCATCACACTTCTGAATCAATGCATATCTGTTATATTATGTTTCAAGAAAGATGAACCTAGACATAATAGTATAATTTAACCATCTTATGGTAATCTTTTGATGAACAGTCCGGACCAAAAGAACTCTGAAGTTTCAATAATGGAAGGAAATGACATCCTTATGGACAGTAAAGACTGAGAGGTAGAAATGGATATACTGGACGTAGCAAGCCTCAAGGAGGCATTATCAAGTGAAAAGGGATATAGGCAAGATCAATTTTGCAGAAGATTCCATTCGAATATGAGTTTGATTAGTGAAACCTTTTCTGAGAAGCGTTTGGTTCCACATTTTCTAAAACGGCAGTTTTCAATAAATTTCTCGGGTCATGGCCCAAATCATAAAATTTTCGACTCAATGGTCTATTTTTTTTTATAAGGCTCATGGCTTGCTTGTTTTAACTCAAAGTCCATCAATTTCTCGGGTCATGGCCCAATCATAAATTTTTAGTTTTTTTTATTTTTTAAAGGCTCATGGCTACATGTTTTGACTCAAGGTCCACTGCATGAAATTCTCGGGTCATGGCCCAATCATAAATTTTTTTTGACTCAATGGTTTATTTTTAAGGCTCATGGCTCACTTGTCCACTACATGAAATTCTCGGGTCATGGCCCAATCATAAAAAAAAAATTCTGACTCAATGGTCTATTTTTTTAAGGCTCACGGCTCACAAATTTTTGACTCAAGGTCCACTGCATAAAATTCTCGGGTCATGGCCCACTCATAAAACTTTTCAGACTCAATGGTCTACTTTTTAAGGCTCATGACTCACCTGTTTTGACTCAAGGTCCACTGCATGAAGTTCTCGGGTCATGGCCCAATCATAATTTTTTTTTTGACTCAATGGTCTATTTTTAAGGCTCATGGCTCACTTGTCCATTGCATTCTCGGGTCATGGCCTAATCATAAAACTTTTCGGACTCAATGGTCTACTTTTTAAGGCTCATGGCTCACCTGTTTTGACTCAAGGTCCACTGCATGAAGTTCTCGGGTCATGGCCCAATCATAAATTTTTTTGACTCAATGGTCTATTTTTAAGGCTCATGGCTCACTTTTCCATTGCATTCTCGGGTCATGGCCCAATCATAAAACTTTTCGGACTCAATGGTCTACTTTTTAAGGCTCATGGCTCACCTGTTTTGACTCAAGGTCCACTGCATGAAATTCTCGGGTCATGGCCCAATCATAATTTTTTTTAACTCAATGGTCTATTTTTAAGGCTCATGGCTCATTTGTCCACTACATGAAATTCTCGGGTCATGGCCCAATCATAAAAATTTTCTGACTCAATGGTCTATTTTTAAGGCTCATGGCTCACTTGTCCACTACATGAAATTCTCGGGTCATGGCCCGATCATAAATTTTTTCTGACTCAATGGTCTATTTTTAAGGCTCATGGCTTACTTGTTTTGGCTCCAAGCTCACATATTTTGACTCAAGGTGCACTGCATTTTATTTTTCGAGCTCTGAGGCTCACTACTGCACTTTATTTTTGGGATCTGAGGCCCACCGCAATATATTTTTCGAGCTCTGAGGCTCACTGCAAATTTATTTTTGGGATCTGAGGCCCACTGCATTTTTTCTTTCGAGCTCTGAGACTCACTACTAATTTATTTTTGGGATCTGAGGCCCACTGCAATTTATTTTTCGAGCTCCGAGGCTCACTGCAAACTTATTTTTGGGATCTGAGGCCCGCTGCAAATTAATTTTTTCGAGCTCTGAGGCTCACTGCCAATTTTATACTTGGGATTTGAGGCCCACTTTCACTTTTATTTTCCAAGCTCTAAAGCTTAATTTTCTCCAGCCTATTTCTCATCCCGGCCAAAATGTGAGTTCATTTTCTTTACTAGTTCCTTATTATTATCACATGAAAAAATGGTTCTTTCTTCATGTATTCTAGTAATGAACAAGTAAAGAGGGGCAACTGTGAACACCCCATTTTAACCGGGTCTCTTAGTATTCACTAAAAATTTCCAAAAATAAAAATAAAAATAAAAATAAAAAAAGAAAAATTTGAAAAGAAAAATAAAAACCCATCTGATTCTCCTCCCCAGCAACCGCTTTATTTTAAATTTAAATTTAATTTTCAAATCAGAGATACTGGGCATATTTTTAGGATTAGATAGCAATCCTAATATTGGCGGGATTTTAGGATCAGATGAGAGAAATGAGCATTATAAAAATGATAACACAGATCAGAAAAAGGGATCCGGTTTTTCTTGGTTGGCCTTCCTCCTCCCATTCTGTTTATGTTTTTTCGCGTGGCTTTTCTTCTTCTTCACCAGGAACCATTTTTTTTCAGATCTCATTTTCTTTCCTTACCTTCTTCCTTCATCCATCAAACCAATCACTCTCCCTTCAAACTTCATCTTCTCTTTTCCTCTAGAAGCATCCCACCACCTCTCATCTCTCTCAAAACTCCATTCCCCTCATCTCCCTCAAAACACCTCCCTCTCACTTACCTCTCCTATCTGCAAAAGAAAAGAACGAATCCTTTCTTCCTAGCCTCTGCCCAGCTGCGCCTATCCCTGTGTCACACGCAAGTCTCTGCAACCCATGCCATTCTCCGGTCCGCTTGGTAAAGGAGGCGCGCACTTCCTTCTCCTCTCCCTATAAATACCGAAACTTGAAGAGAAGCAAGGGGGGAGGTCGAACGTACTGTCAGCTCCCTCCTTTCCCTGCATTCTCGCCTGCACTGTGAAGGGAAAGGTTTCTCGGTACTAACGTTTCTGATGATGATATGTGTTTTAGATTTTTAATGTTTATTCCGTTTTGCTTTTGTGTTTTTTTTATTTTATTATTATTTTATATTGTTTTGTTCTTATTGCTGTATAAATTAAATTTGAGGGGATCATTGGATCAGTAGGTTAGATAGTTGGCCCAATGGAGATACTAAACTGAAAGGGATTAATCTGGAGAATGAAACATTTGCTTTGTGAAATAATTCTTTTTTTTAAAAAAAACAAATAAATAAAATGATTTTAAAAAGGGGAATTACCAAAAAAAAAACAATTTTGGGATTTGCTTTGTGAGAGGTTTCATACTCAATTCCTTAGATGCAGGATAGCTCTGGGGATGTATATGTCATGTTCTATCTCATTTAGGAGTTTTCGATAAAAAAAAAACCTTTTTTTTTAAAAAATAAAATAAAAAATTTCAACAAATAAAATATTTTCTATAAGAACTACGTGGCTTTGAGTTTCCATCGAAGCAGGGAATACGTAGGAGCGGGATCAATCATCTCGTCGAGCCAAAATTAATTTTTTTTCCTTTATTTTTGTTCTTTTAATGTGGATAATTAATTAGTAAATTATTTAACGTATTTGGATTGCTCTATGACAAGTGTTATGCTCAATCCCCTGGCTTTAAGGTTGCCCTACGGACTTACGTGCCGTATTCAACCTCATTTAAGATTTATCAATAATATTTCTTTTTCTTAAAAAAAAATTTAAATAAAAAAAAACCAATAAAGAAACATAAAAAAAAAACTAATAAATAAACAAATCCTTCCTTGCAAATATTTTTGGGGTAAACAAATAAATAATTTAATTTTGCACGATTAATTCAAGGTACCATTTGTAGGATGGGCGATGTAGGGTGCATAACACCTTCCCTACTCGTAACCGACTCCCGAACTCGGCTTGGTTTCAAAGACCATTTTTTAGGGTTTTCCAATTTTCCCTAAATTAAATAAAATTGGTGGCGACTCTACTACATTTTTCTTAAAATTTTCTTTTTATCGCCGTCCCCGCCGTAATTTCTGGTTGCGACAATGTGTAAGGTCTTTCCAACTACTCTGAAAGATGCAGCGTTGAGCTGGTATACCCAGCTACCGCCAGCATCAGTTGACTCCTTTGACACATTTATGACCAAGTTCAATGCTCAGTTTGCCACAAGCCGAGCTCATCAAAAATCCTCGGCCTCGTTGGTAAACTTTAAGCAAGAAAAGAACGAGTCCCTGCGTGATTTCATGGCCAGATTCAGTAAGGAGACTGTCCTCATCCGGAATCTCAGTGCCGATGTTGCACTACACACTATCTTGACCGGGTTACGGCCTGGCCCTTTCGCCAGACACTTAGCTCGGAAGCCACCCACTAGTATGGATGAGTTGAGGAGAAAAGTTGCTGGATTCATTAATATGGAGGAGGTTGAGGAATCTAAGAAAAGAGACAGAACCGAGGATTCTGATAGACGAGAAGGGAGAGAGAAGAGGAGGGCTGGAGGAGATAAGCAGAAATTCAGAAGCACATCCGAGCATTTACACAGGGGACCGAAGTATGAGCACTATACCCCCCTCAACACCAACCGAGCTCGGGTGTTTGAGGAAGCCTACAACGCAGAACTTTTGCAGCTCCCCAACCGTGGCCACACGCCCCATAATGCCGATCGACAGAAGCACTGTTGGTACCATCGTAACTATGGGCATACCACCGAGGAGTGCTGGGTCCTGCGGGATAAGATTGAAGAGTTGGTGCAAGCTGGCCATCTCAATAATTTTGTTCGAAGAAATCACAACGATGGTGAGGGGCGTAGCAGAAGTAGAAGAAGAGGAGGTAACCAAAGCCCGAGAAGGGGCGGCGGTCGACAAAATAATGAAAGAACAGAAAACAGGGGAGACCAGAATGAAAGGCGAGAGGAGGATAATATTGTCTGAGGTGTGATAAACACTATTTCGGGTGGATTTGCTGGGGGAGGCACCACAAGTTCAACGCAGAGAAAACACCAGCGGGCTATTCGACTGTCAACTCGGTATCTGGCAAACCCCCGAGGGTTTCTCCACCGATTATCTTTTCTGACGAAGACTTCGTGGGGGTGGATCCTAATCAGGATGACTCTATGGTAATCACGGTACAGTTGGCCAACTTCTCGGTCAAAAGAACTCTCGTCGACCAAGGGAGCTCGGCGGATATTTTATATTATTCAACATTTCAGAAGCTCGGGATCCCAGAGAAGTCTATTCAGCCATACGACAGTAAGCTCGTCGGATTTGCAGGGGAACAGGTGGATACACGAGGATACATTGACCTCCTAACTACTTTTGGGGATGACAAAGCATCCAAGACTATCATGGTCAGGTACGTGTTGGTTAATGCAGTAACATCGTACAATATCCTGATCGGAAGACCATCTTTGAACGAGTTAGGAGCTGTGGTCTCTACTCCCCACCTCACAATGAAGTTCCCTTCCAACTCGGGAGACATAGTTGCTGTCCGGGCTGATCAGAAGATGGCCAGACAATGCTATGCTGATAGTTTGCGTGTAAGCAAACTCAAGTCTACACCTGCAGAGGCGACAGATAGGGGAAAAGACAAGTCTGTGAACTCTGTTAACTCTGTTGAACTGGACCCGAGAATGGATATGTAGGAACAACGACCACAACCCATTGAGGAGTTAGAAAAGTTCCAGATCGGATTACAACCTGATCAGTGCACCAAACTCGGCGGGCAACTTGAGCCGAATTTGAAAAAGAAAATAAAGGAAGTGCTCCGCAGCAATGCCGATTTGTTCGCCTGGACCACATCTGATATGCCGGGAATTAACCCCGATTTCTTATGCCACAAACTGGCAATCTGTCCTGAGGCAAAACCAGTAGCCCAAAGGAAAAGGAGACTCGGTGAGGAAAGGGGAAAAGTGGTGGAGGAGGAAACAGCAAAGTTGGTCAAGGCCAACTTTCTTCGAGAAGTAGAATACACTACTTGGCTGGCCAATGTAGTTCTGGTCAAAAAAGCAAATGGCAAGTGGCGCATGTGCACCGATTACACAGATTTAAATAAAGCTTGCCCAAAGGATTCCTATCCTTTGCCGAGTATTGATAGACTGGTGGATGGTGCCTCCGGGTACAGAATTTTGAGTTTCTTGGATGCATACTCGGGGTACAACCAGATCCGAATGTATCCCCCAGATGAGGAGAAAACGGCTTTCATAACTGAAGGCTCGAATTATTGTTACCGGGTAATGCCATTTGGACTGAAAAATGCTGGAGCTACCTACCAAAGGCTCATGGACAGGGTATTCGAAAAACAGATCGGGAGGATTATGGAGGTTTATGTGGATGACATGGTCGTAAAATCCAATGATCCCAGCAACCACCCGAAAGATTTGGAGGAAATTTTTCAGCAGCTGAGAAAGTATAATATGAGGTTGAATCCGGAGAAGTGTGTTTTCGGTGTTCAGGGTGGAAAATTCCTCGGTTTTATGTTGATACATCGGGGAATTGAAGCCAATCCTGATAAATGCCGAGCTGTGATCGAAATGCGAAGCCCACAAAATATCAAGGAAGTGCAGCGACTTGCAGGGCGACTAGCATCACTATCCCGGTTTCTCCCCAGATCTGCAGAAAAAGCTCGGCCTTTCTTTAAATTACTAAAGAGGCCTCAAACCTTCACATGGACAGAGGAATGTGAGAAGGCCTTCGTCGACTTCAAGGCCTTTTTGTCTTCACCACCGATATTAACTCGACCTATCTCAGGGAAAGAGTTATACTTATACCTGTCAGCTACTGAGTACGCCGTTAGTGCAGTTATTGTACAAGAGGTAGAGAAAGTTCAAATGCCGGTGTATTTCATCAGCAGGGTCCTTCATGATGTCGAAACCCCGTATCAGGTCATAGAAAAGCTGGTTTTGGCCCTGGTAATTGCAGCTCGGCGATTGCACCCGTACTTCCAAAGTCATCAGTTGATTGTCAAAACCGATCACCCGATTAAGCAAATTCTCAAAAAGCCCGAGTTGGCGGGTCGTATGATTGCTTGGTCAGTGGAGTTATCCGAGTTCGGCCTGAAATACGAGTTGAGAGGTCCTCTGAAAGCTCAATGTATATCTGACTTCATAGCCGAGCTCAATCCGCTGCCGATAACCGAGGACATATGGTGGAATTTGTATGTGGATGGATCCTCGAATGTCAGAGGTAGTGGAGCAGGGGTAATACTGGAGGACCCGGGAGAGCTGATCTTGGAGCAATCACTAAAGTTTGAGTTCAAAACCTCAAACAACCATGCCGAATATGAAGCCTTGATAGCAGGGTTAATGCTGGCAAAGGAAATGGGGGCAAAGGCTGTTAGATGCCGAAGTGATTCGCAGCTAGTCACAGGACAAATCTCTGGGGGGTACCAAGCAAAAGAGCCTCATCTCACCCGGTATTTATGTAGAGTCAATCAATTGATTTCCATCTTTGAGAAATTCGCTATTGAGCACATTCCCAGAGAGGAAAATACTCGGGCCGATCTGCTGTCCAAATTGGCCGGTACAAAAAAACCAGGCCACCATAGAACAGTTATTCAAGAAACCCTCAATGAACCGAGTATCACGATCGGGGAGGTGATGGCCAACGAGCCGGTTGACCGAGAATGGATGACACCCATATGGGAGTATTTATCCTCAGAAACTCTGCCCTCAGATCACGCCGAAGCCAGAAGAATCAGGCTCAGAGCAAGCCACTTTGCTATCGTTTCCGGAGAATTGTATAAACGGGGATTCTCGGTACCGTTGCTAAAATGTCTGACAAAGGCACGGTCAAAATATGCCATGGAAGAGGTTCACAGAGGAATCTATGGTTTTCACTGCGGGGGCAGATCAATGGCCTCCAAGGTAGTCCGAGCAGGGTACTATTGGCCTACCATCCGAGCAGACTGCATTGAATGGACGAAGCAATGTGATGAATGCCAAAGATTTTCCAATGTAAGTCGTGCCCCATCTGAAGAACTTCACACATTAAACTCACCTTGCCCCTTTGCTATGTGGGGAATGGATATACTGGGACCGTTCCCTGTAGCCAAAGGTCAAGTCAAATTTCTCCTGGTAGCAGTGGACTACTTCACAAAATGGATTGAAGCAGAGCCTTTGGCAAAAATTACCGCCGAGAAGGTAAAAAAGTTTGTGTGGAAAAGCCTCATCTGTAGGCACGGAATTCCCTTTGCAATCGTCACAGACAACGGAAGACAGTTTATAGATAAGACATTGCGAGAATTCTATGCCAACCTCGGTGTTAAACACCACGTCACATCGGTTGAACATCCCCAGACCAATGGGCAAGCCGAGGCGGCTAACAAGGTCATTCTCGGAGAGTTGAAGAAGGGAGTGGGAAAAGTCAAAGGAGCTTGGGCAGAAGAGTTGCCAAGTATCCTCTGGGCCTACCACTACACGCCTCAATCCACTACTCAAGAAACACCCTTCAGGTTGACATATAGAACAGATGCCATGATCCCAATTGAGGTTGGTGAGCCGTCTTTCCGACGTATGCAACATGAGCAGAATGAGAATGAAAACAACTTAAGGATCGAACTTGACTTGGTAGAGGAAATCAGGGAGGAGGCTAAAATCAGGGAGGAAGCCTGCAAACAAAGAGCAACTCGAAGGTATAATTCAAAATTGAAACCGAGGAGTTTCCTGCATGGGGACTTGGTGCTGAGAATGAAAGGAGAAGCCAGGAAGGAGCATACAGAAGGCAAACTAGCAACAAACTGGGGAGGGCCATTTCGAGTGTTAGAAAACTTGGGGAACAGAGCATATAGGTTAGAAGAGTTGTCAGGGAAGCCTATCCCGAGAACTTGGAATGCTTCGCATTTAAAAATTTATTATAGTTGATGTATATAGTCAGGTGATGTACTCTTTTTCCTACCTCGGTATTTTGTCCCAAAAAGGGTTTTGACCGAGAAGGTTTTAACGAGGCACACCGTAGACTTCCTTTTTATCCAATAAAAAATTGATTATGGACACTGTTCTGTTTTCTTAATCTGTCGATGCATTTATTCAGCGAAAATTAAATTTTAAAGGCCAAGTTTGAGCCTGAAGGCCGAGTACGAGCCATTACATTTTGAAGGCCAAGTTTGAGCCTGAAGGCCGAGTACGAGCCATTACATTTTAAAGGCCAAGTCTGAGCCTGAAGGCCGAGTTCGAGCCAACTAAATTTTAAAGACCAAGTCTGAGCCTGAAGGCCGAGTTCGAGCCAATTAAATTGTTTAAGGTCAAGTTTGAGCCTGAAGACCGAGTTCGAGCCGTCTTGATTGTTTAAGGCCAAGTTTGAGCCTGAAGGCCGAGTACGAGTCATTACATTTTGAAGGCCAAGTCTGAGCTTGAAGGCCGAGTTCGAGCCAATTAGATTGTTAAGGCCAAGTTTGAGCCTCAAGGTCGAGTACGAGCCGGTAAATTGTTTTAAGGCCTAAGTTTGAGCCTGAAGGCCGAGTTCGAGCCTTTGAAATTATTAAAGTGAGATAGAATACGAGCAGTAAGAAGAACAAAACTTTAATCTAAAGGCCGAGTTCGAGCCATTAAAATTTTTTAATAAAGCTGAGTACAATGCCGAAAGTAAAAACAAAGTACAAGTCGAGTACTAGAAAGTACTACGACTTACATAAAGAGCTGAAATTGAAAACAAGGCCAGCCCGGCTTGCCAGTAGTCCCCCCAATTAGGACAGGGGCAAGACCAGTCGGTCAGTAGTTCCCCCAATCGGACACCACGACTTTCCCTCGAAGGGAAAAGTAATCACTTCCCCCTGAGAAAGCTGGACGATGAGGTGCTCGGCCTGCTCCGGGAGTAGACGGCCTCTACCCCTTTCTCGACGCCCGAAGACTGCTATTCTCCCAGTTAACATCCTTCTTAGAGGATTGAATCATAAAAGGAATTCTAGATCCCATCTCCCACTTACATCCTTTTTGGCAGCTGTGAAACCTAAAAAAGGATGTTAACTGGGAGAGGGGAGCATAAACCCCTAACACTATCATAGAACTACTCGGATTGAAGGAAGACGAATTTGGTTGGTGGGAAAGAATGAAGATTTCAAGTAAAGCAGTGACACAACCCTATTTATAAGGGATGAGGGGCGTTGGAAAGGAAGAAATATGCATTGGGAAAAGGTTTGTTGGAAAACCAAATCTCGAAACTAAGCAAAAAGCAGTAATTGCATGAACCCATTGCGGTTTCCAAAGCACATAATGTATGACCACATGCGTAAGGTGTGAATCATGTGTTTCACGTGCGGCAACTACTATCCGTTTTTTGATACGTGCGGCAGAATACCTCGACCTTAGCTGAAGACTTGTTTAAACAAGTTGGACACAACATCGGAATATAAAAATATTCCGACGGATATCTCGGCCAGATAAAAGCTACGAAAGGTCGCCAAAATGGTGCAACAATTTTCATTAAGTCAAATCAAAGTTACAAGGGCAAAAGCCCATTACAAGGGATAGAGACTACAAAAAACTAATACAGCTACTCGTCCCTAGGACCCTCTTTGGTCTCGATGTGATCCCCGGGAGAGTTTTCCTCCCCTTCCACCTCCTCTTCCTTTTCGAGAATTATGGGAATAAGTTCCCCGTTTACCACCTCTTTATTCACATCGACTCCCGAAAGATCAACCCCCGGGGCAAGAATCTCCACTTGAGCAATGGCCTTTTCAAAACCTTTCCGATGCTCGACCAGAATATAGTCGGTGGCCTCTTTTAAATCTTCCTGGGTCTCCATCCTGACCTTGGTCTCGGCCTCCAGGGCAGCTTTAAGTTGCTCAATCTCAGCTTGGGCCTTCTTGAGCTCCTCTTCAGCACGAGCTCTGCTCTCCTCAGCAAATTTTGCCTGGGAGTTAAGCACGGAGTTCTGGCCGTTCAGCTCGGCAATGGTTGTATTCAGGAGATTATGGACCTTGGCCAGCTCGTCACGCTCTGTGGAGGCCTGGGCAAAATCCCCCTTCAGGTTCTCAACGGAAGCAAGTTCAGCTTCCAGATGCCGGGATTTCCTCTCGGCCTCCACCAAATCCTGGCTACAAAACCGAGCTAGAGCGGCAGCTCGGATGCAGTAGGCCGAGACGGACTCCATGCTGGACCGAGCCCCGTGTTGCCTGATTAGTCGGAGATCAGCAGGCTTAAGGAAGTTTGAGTCAAAAGAGGGGAACGGGTTGAAGTCTTCACCCCAGAGAGATGAGGTCCCTGCTTTTAGAGAAGTGTTATACCACTTCACCTCGGTAGAAGGAGGAAGTGGTTCTTCTCGCCCCGCGGTTCCCGCCCCGTGAGTGGTAGGTTGTGGGGGACTTGAGCGGGGAGGGGAGGAGTCTTCGGTGTCAACTACAGCCTCTACCCTTTTTCTTTTTTGAGGGGCGGATGATGACGCCCCCTTAGTAGAGGCCTTAGCAGAAGTGGGAGGAGGTCTTTTCTTCTTCTTCTCGGTCGAGGAGGGACCCTGACCCTCTTTCGCAGCAGATTTCAAGAGCTTCGAGAAATCAAATTTCCCCATGATAACTGCCAAAAAGAAAGGCTATTAGTACAAAACACATACAGAAAAAGACTCAAAAACGGAAAAGCCGAACACTTACTCTTAAGGTCAGTTCTCGGGGTAGATGAAAAGGGGAGTTTCAGAAGACGTCCGCAGTGGAGAGGTCGAGGAAGTTTCTCTAATATATCTATATCTCGCCTATCCTCAGTAGGGAGGGACTGGTATTCAAAACCGACGAATTTTGTGGGGGAGGACTGCCAGTATAAAGGAAACTTGGCGTGTCCATTTTCGTCAAAAAAGAGGGAAGAGTGAGAACCCGAGGGGCGAACTCGGAAGAAGCCGACTTTGAAATCTTTAGACGACGATGTGTATAAACTAATCAGCCCTCTTCGGTTCAGCCCGTTAAGGGAAATCCATCCCGTCTTCTCACCAAACCTTGTTTGGTAAAAATACAAAATTTTTGGAGTGGTGGGCTCCATCCCGAGGTATTTACATAGAATCTGAAAGGCTTTCATAAAAGCCCAACTGTTGGGATGAAGCTGAGTAGGTGCGACGTTCATGGTTCTCAAAACGTCACACTCAAACTCGGTAAAAGGAAGAGACACGCGCAGCTTATCAAATAGTGTTTTGTACATGTATGTAAAGGAGGGCTCGGAAGGACGAGCCCTAAGAAAGACATACTCGGTACCCGAGCATGGGGAGCAAATTAACTCGGACTCGTCTCCGGACGCCGAGATATTAATCTGGGACCGAAGTTGAGCAATTGAATCTGAAGTCTGAAAGTCAGAAAAAAAAGTCCCAACCTCGCCTTTAACCCAGCTATACCCAAGAAGGGTAATATCGGGAACAGGGTCTTTTGGAACCCTTAGGCGTTGTTTGCGAGCGGCGGGTTTGGACACTGGGGGAGAGGGAGAGCCAGACCTAGGAGAATCGGACTCAGAGGAGTCGGACTCAGTAGAAGACGACCGGGAGGAGGACGGTTCCGTCTCTCCGACGTTCAGTTCCCGTGAAGGAACAGAAGTGGAAGGAGAACCCCCAATGGGGGAAACCTCGCGCTCAATTAGAGGCGAGGTATTTGACTCAGAAGACATGGACGAACTCATATCTAGTAAGTAGAAATTAAACTTAGAAGCGCGAAAGAGAGTAGGAGACCGGACGTACCTGAAGAACGAATGGACAGAAGAGTGGAGGCGGAAACTTGGAAGACGAAGGTGAGGGGCGAAGGAGGATAAGCAAGATAAAGGGGAATTGGACTCGGAGGGGATATTTATAGCTGCGGTTGATGACACGACCCACGTCCCATCAGGTCCAAAGGCGCGACTTTTGATTTTCCCCTCATTAAATGGACGCGAAACTCTAGGGTTTCGTACTTGAAGCGTGCCGCAGAAGTATTAGGGGGAATGATTTCCTTCTCTGACAAAGAGGGAAGATTTGATTGAAATGACAGCTGGGAATGCGGGAGTCTGTGTGGCCGAAGAATAAGCCCGGTTTAATACTTGTCAGCTCTTTCGCTTATTTAAGCTCAGAGCTCGGGGGGCTTGTGTACTGGCCGAAGATATAAGGCCAAGGATTGTCAACACGACCGAGCTCATTCTCGTTAGTGGGCCGTGACCCGAACTCCCATAAAGTCGAAGACCTGTTGATACACTTGACACCCGAGGATAACTACTCGGTCCTATTCCACGGCAGGCTACAGATGAAGATATCTCGGCCCCGAGCTATCCAGTCACAACTGACTGGGCCGAATATCTCGCTGGTCCAGATATCTCTTCGTATTATCCGGAGCCTTATCCTTATCATTGTCTAACGGCAATAACCACCCGATCCTAGCAAATAGGATCTCTATAACAGTCCTACCCAGACTGTTACACTGAAACATCTCTATAAATAGGGGCCTAACCCCCTCACTTGGAATTACGTTTGCTTTGATTCCCATTTGGATACGTAGGAGCAGAATTCACATTCTGTCAAGCTAATTCCAAAACACTCTCACTAGACCTTCTCCGGTCGAGTATCTCCCATCCGAGATATTTGGACGGAACAGGTGGTGTAAAAATAATTATTTATTTTTTTATATCTTATAATCAATTTTTTTTTCTATTTATAAAAAGATAGTAAGATTTGTAACATTTTTTCATGACAATGAAAAACATATGAAAATAAATAAATAAATATATATATATATATATATATATATTAAGAAATTCATGATTTGGTTATAAAAAAAAAGGAAATTAATGTTTAGAAAACTTGAAATAAAAAACTGTCAAAAAAAAAATTTGCTTCAGGCTCGTTGACGTTGTAGCTACAGGAGTCATGCTACAGTGGTACGAGTTCCCTTACAGGGGTCACGTGACTCATTTAAGAAGAAAGAATTGATTTTAGACAAAGGGCAAGACTGGAAGAAAAATGTTGCGATGAGAAATAATCTTTCCAAAACAATCAAACAGTCCACTCTAGTAGATTATATCAAAACAGCTTTTTTCCACAGAAAAAGCTTTTCTTAAAAGTGAGCTTGATATCCAAACATAACTATTTTTTGTAAAACCACTTTTCACAACAAAATAGCTTAAAGATAGAATAATTCATCTTTCTCAAATACCATTTTAATGTGAAGTATTGTAGACTTCTCCGGAAAAGAAAGATCAAAATTGATCCCTTGGAAATTTTGGACACACTTTTAGTCTTAAAAATTAATTAATTAATTAATGAGTAAATCTCTATTTTGGTTCCTTAAATTTTTTGAGGGTCCACTTTTTGTCCCTCAAAAAAATAAAGTCTCAATTTAGTTCCCCAAATTTACTTCCGTAAGACAATTTGGTCACTCCGTCAGTCAATCATCTTGGACCTCTGTTAAGTGGGTTGAGTGTCAGTTAATTAGTTTTTTTTACCCATTTTAGTCCTTTTTTTTAGTGACTTCTTTTAGTCATCGGAAAAGTGATGTGCCAATATGGTCCTTGCATGTACTAGACTACTAGAATGACCTCTTTTATATATAATCATACACAAGAATTGTAACATCCCTGACTGTTCTATGGATTGACGACCGTCCCTACAGACCAACACGTGTCTTTTCAGTGTGCTTTATCCCCACTCACACTCTTCCCGGAAAAACTTACCCATCCCATAATTGCTCTAAGTCTAGCACGCTTAACCGTGGAATTCTTAGGTGATGAACTCCTGAAAAGAAGATGCATCTTGTTAGTATAGGTAGTACCAATCAATTAATATAAGCCTTCCTCAACTGTATAGTCACATACCTACACAGTCTCAGGATCCCTGACATTCGGGTGTGTAATCGGTTCATTCATGTGTCCCTCCGCCTAGAAGTCTGTCACGAGTCGCTCCTTATCCGTGCCTTCTTGCACCGGCGACCACTCCCCGCCCTCGTCAACACCCGGGTGTTACAAGAATGACCTCTATTTTGCACAACCAAAATGAACCAAATGCAGCACAATGAACCAAATCTACCGGAATAGTTAAGAATGAAACAAATGCAATATTAAAATTAACATTGGTTGAGGAATTACATGGTTTAGCTCAGTTTCAACTTGCTATAGTGCCTAATGTTGGACATATCATGAGGTCATTCTTAACTCTAAAACAATAATAAAAATGAATGATTAGAAATAAATATTAGATTAAAAACAAGTTTACTGTACTTCAAAATATAATACCTATGCGACAATTTCTGTTTGAGACTCAGTTTGTGACATGGTTCCATCTTGTTTAATGTTGGTTTTTTTTTTCTTGCTTGTCGTCCTTGTACTTTTTGGTTTTACAGGTTTTAGTCTTGCAGGTCCTTTACATGTCTTGTAATCCCTTACAACATTTTTGAACAATCCAAGGTTGTCAAAATCCATGCTAACCTGAAGATGAACTTAGCCAACTGAGTTGTCTCTTTAAATACAAAAAATATCAGTCTTGAAGTTCCTTCATTCTAATTATGTAAAATAAATGTCATTCTTGTGCATGGTTGTATATAAAAAAGGTTATTCTGGTAGCCTAATACACATAGGGACCGTATTAGGTCACAATCACTTTTCAAGGGACTGAAATGGGTCACTAAATTAATTAACGAACACCTAGGCAACTTAACGTTCCAGATTAGCAAGTTAACGAAGGTCAAAGACGGTTGATTGACAGAGGAACCAAACCGTCTCACGTAAATAAATTTGGGGACTAAATTGGGACTTTTAAAATTTTCAGGGATCAAAACTGGGTCCTCAAAAATTTTAAGGAATTAAAATGGGCCTTTACTCTTAATCAATTAGTCCTTCAAATTTCAGATGCATGACATATTAGTCACTAGATTTAATTCCGACGTCAATTTACTTGCTTACGTGTGACCTACAGTGAATTTCCGCCAAGAAAAAGTAATGAAAAGTAAACAAAAAAAAAGCATAATTTTCAGGTATTTGAATTTTAAAATTGTGTACATTTTTTTACTTTTTATGTTTTTCACAAAGAAAAGTTGTCATAAGTCACACAGGACCACTAACGAGCCAAGTAGAATGGTTAATGGGACATATACAAGTAAATGAACGTCGGAACTAAATCTCGGGACTAATATGTATCGTATTTAAAAAATTGAGGGACTAAATGATTAATTTATTTTTTCTAGGGATTACAAGTGGATCCTAAAATTTTTTAGGGATCAATTTGAGCTTTCACTCAACAATTATTTAGCAACTTACACGTAAGAGCATGTAAGTGGGACTGTGGGAGTGTCGCTAGCAATGGTTTTGGATCGGATTTGCAATAATTTTGAATATTATCCGATTAAAATTGATCGAATTGGATTGTATCGAATTTTAAAATACTTTATATAAATTGGAACTGAATAAATTCGATTAAATCTATGTTGATTTGAATTAAATTATCGTATAACATAAATTTTAATTTTAATTTTAATTTTAATTTTCAAAAAAATAGTAAAAGAATCTTGGATTTAATTGGTATATATTGACTGTCAACCTATTATAAATTAACACATTATTATAGATATTTTTTTTATTCTAACCACCTTAAGATTTATCAATTTTATGATTTCTAATTGATTGTTGATGTTAAAACTCAAAAATCTTCAAAAATCACAAAAATACATTTATGTAAAAATTAACACATGTAGCAAATTCATAATACATTAAACGTGATTAAATGAAAACAATTGAAATTGTGTAATGAAATAGGAATATGGATGATAATTTGTATCATACCCATCGGATATCTGCAAAAATTACTCATGATGCGTAAGGTATTTACCTGCATATTGGGTAAGGGTCTGGATACGGGTAATTACATGTAAATTTAAACCGGTATGAGTGTGGTACGGGTACAATGATACTCACCCAGCCCCGCACCCGCACATATGTATATGTATATATAATTATTTATTTATTTATTTATATTACTAATATATATAATTGTAACTATAACACGAATTTTAAAACAAAAATTAATCTAAAGATTCTTAACTTTCTAAACCTAATTGCATCTATAATTATTCTTTGGATTTTTTTATTTAAATATTTTGATATTTTGATTTGTAATGTTTTATGAGTAGATTTAAAATATTTTTGAATTATTTTTAATTGTTATAACGTTACTTTTGTTATTTATTACTTTTTCACAGTTAAAGTGCGGGTATGAGTACTTATGTAACCAAAGAGTATGGGTAAAGATACTAAAGTTGCTATCCACGCGGGTACGGATCCAGGTCTGGATAATTATATTAAAACACGGGTATGAAGACGGATATTATAGTACCCTACCTAGACCCTACCCACCGCCTACTCTAAATAGGAATAGATCTCTTCTGAAACCTCCTTCCGTTGGTTTCTCAAACCAGAACTTATAAAGTCGGGCTTTTTTAAAGTTCCCATCTAACCGAACAAGGCTATGGGCTTATCTTGGGTCAAATAAGCCCATTGATTGGCTTATAAATGAGCCTTGCTATTTGCACCTTGCAAATTGTTATCCACACCTTGCATTCTCTTTTTTTAGTTTTTCTTCCCACAATACCCTTCTTCTTCCTCCCCTACTTTGTTTTCTAGAAAACCCACAAACCTAGAGCTCAACTCGATCCTCTCCATGCCGGTTGATGCCGGGAGCCTCGACACCACCGTCACTTCTCGGATGCCGCCAACGACGCCGTCTACTCGGTGGGTTCTTGAAGCTTCGAACGAAAAGCCACACCGTGTGTGCTGTGAAATAGACAACTATAAAAACGAGAAGGGGGGTTGAATTGTGTTTATAAGAATTTAAACAAAGTTGAAATCTTTTCGCATACAGAAGCTAGGTTCAGACGAGTGGAAAGATACAGGACAGACGGGTGACATGTCTGATGAAATTTTAACAGTGGCTTTGGTAAACACACCACTTGATAAATGTATAATAAAACTAAAGCAACTAAATAGGCTATAAGGAAAGAGAGATTGACACAGTTATTTATCCCGGTTCACTCTTCAAAGCAAAGAGTTACGTCCAGTCATTGGCAGCACCAAGATTTATCCACTATAACTGATCATGTTACAAACTCCAAGTATTGTTTGCACACCTAGCCTCTTCAGGCTCCAAGACAAGTATTCTTTGCATACCTAGCCTCTTCAGGCTCCAAGACCAATATTCTTTGCACACTTAGCATCTTCAGGCTCACTCAGGTTTGTTTGAGAGATTTGGTTTGTAATAAATACTTCAGACAAACAGAACTTTCACTGACACTCTGAGAGTGGTTTAAATGTAAAGCTTAGGAAAGATTGCGTAATAACTTCAAATGATTGAAGAAAACAGAATGAAAGAATGAAAATATTAATGCACGGAGTAATGGCTCTTTAATGCTATGTGTATTCTCTATTCTTTGTACTTCATCTTCAATGACTTCTGTATTTATAGTCTTCAAGCATTTAGGATCCGTTAGAGACATTCCCTCAGATGTTGGCTTCAAGCAGAACTTCATTAAATGTAATAGAGTCGTTCTGGGTAGCCATTAATGCAATAGGAACGTTGGTTGTACTCTAACATGAAGGATCATGTCTTTATACATCGTGATACAGCCATATTAGAGTTGTGCAAAGAGCTTTTTGTACTTTGCTGAGTACAATTCACTTTTCGTGTAAGGATCTGAGGTACTAGGGAATAAAGCATGATGGAAGCATTCTTTAACTGGTCTATGGTTCTGATAACCGAGGTTGCTTGAGAGAGTAACTTCTGACTTTTCTTGATTCTGGTTCTTGAAATAAGATGTTAAGTCTCTAAAATGTCTGATGTGCATTTCCCTAAGTTTTGATGAGAACTAAACATTGGTTAATGATTTAATTAACCTTCATATTGGTTGCTAACCTGTCAATCTAGTGTGCATATTAAAACTGTAAGAATCATCCGTCCAACGCAAATAATAGAATCATCCGTCCAACGCAAGTGATTGAAATGCACGTCCAAAACTGTAGTGATAGAAGCCCACGTCCAACACTGTAGTGATAGAAGCTCACGTCCAATACAAGTGATAGAAGCTCACGTCCAACACTGAAGTGATTGCAGCTCACGTCCAAAGCAAGTGATAGAATCTCACGTCCAATACTAAAGTGATAAAAGTCAGTGTCCACTGAAGTGATAAAAGCCAGCGTCCACTAAAGTGATAGAAGCGCTCGTCTACTGAAGTGATAGAAGCGCTCGTCTACTGAAGTCATAGAAGTGCTCGTCCACTAAGGTAACAGAAGTGCTCGTCCACACAAGTCTTTGGACTTGCTGAGTCCTTAATATGGAGCTCGTCTACTAGGTTACGTTCAACCAGTTAAAGGATTATCCGTCCAATGACATAGCATTTGGAGCTCGTCTACTAGCCCGAATGTAAAATCTTATATGGCTAGATGGACGCAGCTTTTTTCAAGATGGACGCGCTTATCCTATGAACGCGAATTCTCTTAGATTTATAAGAATCTTATTTCAAGTAACATAATCAAGAAAAGTCAGAAGTTACTCTCTCAAGTAAACTCGAATATCAGTACCAAAGACCAGTTAAAGAATGTTTCCAACATGCTTTATTCCCTAGTACCTCCGGTCCTTACACGAAAAGGGAATTGTACTCAGCAAAGTACAAAAAGCTTTCTGCACAACTCTGATATGGCTGTATCACGATGCATAAAGCCATGATCCTTCATGTTAGAGTACAACCAACGTTCCTATTGCATTAATGGCTGCCCAGAACGACTATATTGTATTCAATGAAGTTATGCTAGAAGCCAACATCTGAGGGAATGTCTCTAACGGATCCTAAATGCTTGAAGATCTTAAATACAGAAGTCATTGAAGATGAAGCACAGATAAGAGAGAATACACATAGCATTAAAGAGCCATTACTCTGCGCATTAATATCTTCACTCTTTCATTCTGTATTCTTCAATCATTTAAAGTTATTACGCAGACTTTCCTAAGCTTTACATTTAAATCACTCTCTGAGTGTTAGTGAAAGATCTGTCTGTGAGAAGTTGTATTTATTACAAACCAAATCTCTCAAACAAACCTGAGTGAGCCTGAATAGGCTAAGTGTGCAAAGAATACTTGTCTTGAGCCTGAAGAGGCTAGGTGTGCAAAGAATACTTGTCTTTGAGCCTAAAGAGGCTAGGTGTGCAAACAATACTTGAGTCTATAACCTGATCAGCTATAGTGGATAAATCTTGGTGCTGCCAAGGACTGGACGTAGCTCTTTGCTTTGAAGAGTGAACCATGATAAATAACTGTGTCAATCTCTCTTTCCTTAAACTCTTTAGTTGCTTTAGTTTTCTTACGTCTATCAAGTGGTGTGTTTGCCAAAAGTCACCCGTCCATCGTGTATCCTTCCACTCTTCCAAACCTAGCTTCTGTATGCGAAAAGATTTCAACTTTGTTTAAATTCTGATAAACACAATTCAACCCCCATTCTCGTGTTTTTAGTTGTCCATTTCAGTTGGTATCAAAGCTCAGCCTCTGGGTTAAGCATCTAAAAGTGTAGAGGTAAAAGGTCCTGAAGAATAGACATGACTATTGGAGCTAGTTCAAGTGGAAGTCACCTGACTGAAGGAGCTTCCCTAACTAGACCTCCTTACTTCAATGGAGAAAACTACAACTATTAGAAAGATAGATTTCAATGGTTCATTCTATCTACAAACTCTGATCTTTGGGATGTCATTACAGATGGTCCATTCATTCCCAAGAATGATGATAACACTGACAAACCAAAAGCTCAGTGGACTACTACAGAAAAGACAAAATGGGAGCTGAACCACAAAGCTAGATATAACATCATTTGTGCTCTGAGTCCAGAAGAGTTTGAGAAGGTATGTGCTTGTGACTCTGCCAAAGAAATATGGGACACTTTAGCTGTCACACATGAAGGAACAACCAAATTCAAAGAGTCAAAGATTGCCATACTTGTCAGAAAGTATGAACTGTTTGTCATGGAGGAAGGAGAATCTGTTGCTCAAATGATAGGAACATTTCAAACTATAGTCAACAGTTTAAAATCTCTTGGCAAAGTCTATACCAATGTTGAGAAGGTTGGAAATATTTTGAGAAGTCTACCTAAACAGTGGAGACCTTTGGTCACTGCTATCTCTCAAAACAAGGATCTCATTACCTTGACTATGGATGAACTTCTTGGAACACTCACTGTTCATGAGCAAGAACTTGGAGATGAAGTTGCACCAAAAAAGGGCAAGTCAATTGCTCTGAAAGCTGATCAAAAGTCAGCAAAAGTTTCCAAGGCTCTGAAGGCAGATGAGTCATCCAATGATGCTGACCTATCAGAACTCAAGGATTCTTATAGTGATGAAGAATTGTCTCTCCTGACCAGGAAGATAAAGCTTCTCCTATAGAAAAAGAAGTTCAAGAGGGATAAGCCATTCAGAAGGTTCAACAAGGACAAGAACTTCAAATAATCCACCTCAACAGACAAAAGTCCAATTGTTTGCTATGAGTGCAAGAAGCCTGGTCACATCAAGGCTGAATGTCCTCAACTTAAGAAGGCCCCTTTTAAGAAATTCTTCAAGAAGAAAAAGAAAGGAATGATGGCTACTTGGGAGGATCTAGAGTCAACATCTTCTGATGAAGAAACAGAGGAAGAAGCCAATCTCTGTTTGATGGCCAACACTGACTCAGACTCTGACGATGAGGTACATCCTGACTATGAGGAATTACTTGATGCCTATGTGGAGTTGATGGAGGAATCCAACTGTCTATCTAAAGCATTCAAATCCCTCAAGAGAGAGTATGTAAAGCTCACCAGTGAGCATAAACAGAAATCTCAAGAATGCGAGAAGCTGGCTAAAGAGAACAGTGAGCTGAAGACTGAAAAGTCTAATGAAGCTAAGATCTCAAGTGAAAGATCACCATCTGAAGAAGTTGAAAAACTTCAACAGAAAGTGAAAGAGCTCACTTCTGATCTTGCCAAATTTGTTAATGATAGAGATAATCTGACTAAGCTACTTAGCAGTCAGAGGCACTGTCTTAACAAAGAAGGTATTGGATATGTCAATCAGATGCATCATAAAGTATCAACTAAAGCTTCTACAGTATCTGTGAAGTCAACTGTAACAAAATCTACACTTGTTTGTAACTTCTGTGGAAAAACTGGACATGTTATGTCTAAGTGTATCCATAAGAAGAGAAGGAAATCTTCACAGACTCCTAGAACTAACAGAAAAGGACCCATAAAAATATGGGTGCCTAAAGATCAAATAATTTTTGTTGCAGATATCCTTAACAGGACAAAGAAAACATCACTGCTGGTACCTGGATAGTGGTTGCTCGCGTCATATGACAGGAGAAAGGTCTATGTTCCTAGACCTCCAACTTAAGAAAGGAGGACACGTTGCCTTCGGAGGGAATCGAAAAGGAAAAGCTATAGGAATTGATACTATTGGTGGTAAACCCCCTCTTCCCTCTATATCTAATGTTCTTATGGTTGAAGGATTAAGACACAATTTTCTTAGCATAAGTCAATTATGTGATAATGGTTTTGATGCTTCCTTTACCAAGGATGTATGCATAGTTAAAGACTGTTGTGGCAAAATCCTTTTTTCAGCTAAAAGGCAACAAAATCTTTATAAGATTGAACTGTCCGATCTCTCAGATCAAAGTGTAACTTGTCTGATGTCTAAAGAGGATGAGAGATGGTTATGGCATAAGAAACTAGGACATGCTAGTATGAAACTAATTTCTGAATTTAAAAGGAATAATCTCATGAGAGGAGTGCCTGATATTAGTTTTAAGAAAGATGTCTTGTGTGATGCATGCCAGAGAGGTAAACAGATAAAATCAAGTTTCAAATCTAAAAACCAAGTGTCAACCTCTAGACCTCTTCAGTTGTTACACATGGATCTGTTTGGACCAATTAGTGCTGCCAGCCTGGCTGGAAGAAAATATGGATATGTCATAGTTGATAACTATTCCAGATACACATGGGTACTCTTCCTAACACACAAGGATGGGTCTTTTAGGTCTTTCTCAGTATTCTGCAAAAGAGTACAAAATGAGCAGGGTTTCTATATTTCTACCCTTAGAAGTGATCATGGGGGAGAATTTGAAAATGAGCAGTTTAGACAGTTCTGTGAGGAGAATGAAATCTCTCACAATTTCTCTGCACATAGAACTCCAAGGCAAAATGGAGTGGTTGAGAGAAAGAACAGATCTCTGCAAGAGATGACTAGATTTATGCTCAATGAAAATAATCTCCCTAAGTATTTCTGGGCAGAAGCTGTAAGCACTGCTTGTTATGTACAAAACTGAATACTTGTTAGGCCTTTTCTAAAAAGGATTCCTTATGAATTGTGGAAAAGAAAAAGCCCCAACATATCTTATTTTCATGCTTTTGGATAATGAATGTTTTATTCCGAATACCAGAGATAATATTGGAAAGTTTGATTCTAAGGTAGATAAAGGTATTTTCGTAGGATATTTTGAAAAGTCGAAGGGTTTTAGAGTATATAATTCAAGAACTTGTATTATTGAAGAATCTGTTCATGTTAAATTCAATGATGGATTAAAGACTGATAAAGAACTATCATATCTAGAAGATGATCTTGCAGGTCTTGATATAAACAAGTCAGAAAGTCAACAACCTGATCTAACCAAAATAGAACCTGTGCCTGAGGCTGAATGACAAGTGGAACAGACGAGTCAGCAGACAAGTCAAGATCTTCATGATGATCTCAAAAGGGATTGGAAGTTTAACACTTATCATCCTAAGGATCTTATTATTGGAAATCCTTCTGAAGGATTAGGAACCAGATCCACATTAAGAGAATCAAGCAATGTCGCTTTTATTTCAGATTTGGAGCCTAAACGCATTGAAGAAGCTCTTGAGGATGAAAGCTGGATTCTTGCTATGCAAGAAGAACTTAACCAGTTCATCAGAAATGATGTCTGGACTCTTGTCTCTAAGCCTAAAAACAAGTCGGTTATTGGAACAAGATGGGTCTTCAGAAACAAATTGGATGAAGATTTTAAAGTTGTCAGAAATAAGGCAAGGTTAGTAGCTCAAGGCTATAACCAACAATAAGGTATTGATTATACTGAAACCTTTGCACCTGTAGCTAGAATAGAAGCCATACGCATTTTAATGTCATATGCTGCACAACACCAAATTACCTTGTTTCAAATGGATGTAAAAAGTGCTTTTCTAAATGGTATAATTGAAGAAGAAGTGTATGTTAAACAACCCCCTGGTTTTAAGGATACTGATAAGCCAAATCACGTTTTCAAACTTAAAAAGACATTATATGGTTTGAAACAAGCATCTAGAGCATGGTATGATAGACTCAGTTATTTTCTCATGCATAATGGTTCTACTAGAGGACAAGTAGACACTACTCTGTTCAAAAAAATGTTCTAAAGATAACTTTATTATAGTTCAAATATGTGTTGATGATATTATTTTTGGAGCAACTAATGAAAAGCTGTGCAAGGAATTTTCAAATCTAATGCAAGCTGAATTTGAGATGAGCATGATGGGAGAATTGAAGTTCTTCCTTGGATTACAAATCAAGCAGACAAGTGATGGAATTTACATTCATCAACAAAAATATACCAAGGAGATACTCAAGAAATACAAAATGGAAAATGCAAAGCTCATGAAAACCCCTATGCAACCCAATGCAAAACTAAGCAAAGATGATGAAGGTAGAAAGGTAGATCAAACTGTCTACAGAGGTATGATTGGCTCTTTACTATACTTAACTTCAAGCAGACCTGACATTCAATTTAGTGTCTGTATGTGTGCTAGATTCCAATATGATCCTAGAGAATCTCATCTTAAGACTGTTAAAAGAATATTTAGATATTTGCTTGGAACTACTAATCTTGGTTTGCTGTATTTAATATCAAAAGAATACAGATTAGTGAGATATTGTGATGCTGATTTGCTTGGAGACGAATAGAAAGAAAAAGCACCAAAGTGGAGGATGTCACTTCATTGGAGCAAGTTTAGTCTCATGGTCAAGCAAGAGGCGGGACAACCATTGCCCTGTCTACTATCGAAGAGAATACATCTCTGCTTTGCTAGTTGTTCGCTGCTCTCAACTTTTATGGGTAAAACATCAACTTGAGGATTACTCTATTTATGAACGTAACATATCTGTATGATGTGATAATTCCAGTGCTATATGCTTAACTAAAAATCCAATTCAGTATTCTAAGGCTAAGCATATTGAAATCAAACATCATCTCATTAGGGATTATGTTCGAGAAGGCATATTTGATATTAAGTTTGTTAAAACTCGAAAATCAATGGACGTGTTCGAATGGTTTTTATTTATTAGAGATAATCTAAACATGTATTGCATTGTTGAATGACATGTCTGAATGTTAACCTGTCTCTGCTAAATCTGTCATTACTCCTATATACATGTTCTTTTAACTAAGCATTAGTTTAGGGGGAGTGATGATACAATAGTTTAAGTGGAGTATGTCTCATATGCTTGCTGCATTACTATGATTTTCTTAACATGTTATCTTGCCCTTAAACATATCTCATAAATAAAACTTGATAACCCTTTTTGATGTTGACAAAAGGGGGAGAATGGGAGAAATGAGAATGGGAGAAATGAGAAATGTGATAGAAATGTGTTATAGAAGAATGAATATGAATGAATATGATATGAATCTTAAATAATACATGGACATAAGTATGCTCTGATAGTTGCCATAATTGCTCAGATAAATCTTAAGTAAGATTGCTCTGATAATAATTTCAAAGTAAAACAAGTCAAACTTAATGTCTGGTCTAGCATCTGCATGACTTGTCCACTTAAGAAAATTTCAACCTATCTGATATATACTATTTTCTTTGTTGATATTTTCTGAGGTTCATTAAATCATCTCAATGTTTGTCATCATAAAAAAGGGGGAGATTGTTAAGTCTCTAAAATGTCTGATGTGCATTTCCCTAAGTTTTGATGAGAACTAAACATTGGTTAATGAATAATTAACCTTCATATTGGTTGCTAACCTGTCAATCTAGTGTGCAGATTAAAACTATAAGAATCATCCGTCCAACGCAAATAATAGAATCATCCGTCCAACGCAAGTGATAGAATCATCCGTCCAACGCAAGTGATTGAAGCGCACGTCCAACACTGTAGTGATAGAAGCTCACGTCCAACACTGTAGTGATAGAAGCTCACGTCCAACACAAGTAATAGAAGCTCACGTCCAACACTGAAGTGATTGAAGCTCATGTCCAACGCAAGTGATAGAATCTCATGTCCAATACTAAAGTGATAAAAGTCAGCGTCCACTTAAGTGATAAAAGCCAGTGTCCGCTAAAGTGATAAAAGCCAGTGTCCACTAAAGTGAATAAAGCCAGCGTCCACTAAAGTGACAGAAGCGCTCGTCTACTGAAGCGATAGAAGCGCTCGTCTACTGAAGTGATAAAAGTGCTCGTCCACTAAGGTAACAGAAGCGCTCGTCCACACAAGTCTTTGGACTTGCTGAGTCCTTAATATGGAGCTCGTCTACTAGGTTACGTTCAACCAGTTAAAGGAGTATCCGTCCAATGACATAGCATTTGGAGCTCGTCTACCAGCCCGAATGTAAAATCTTAAATGGCTAGATGGACGCAGCTATTTTCAAGATGGATGCGCTTATCCTATGAACGCGAATTCTTTTAGAATTATCAGAATCTTATTTCAAAAACCAGAATCAAGAAAAGTCAGAAGTTACTCTCTCAAGCAACCTCGGATATCGGCACCAAAGACCAGGTTAAAGAATGCTTCCAACATGCTTTATTCCCTAGTACCTCTGGTCCTTACACGAAAAGGGAATTGTACTCAGCAAAGTACAAAAAGCTCTCTGCACAACTCTGATATGGCTGTATCACGATGCATAAAGCCATGATCCTCCATGTTAGAGTACAACCAACGTTCCTATTGCATTAATGGCTGCCCAGAACGACTCTATTGCATTTAATGAAGTTCTGCTAGAAGCCAACATCTGAGGGAATGTCTCTAATGGATCCTAAATACTTGAAGACCATAAATACAGAAGTCATTGAAGATGAAGCATAGATAAGAGAGAATACACATAGCATTAAAGAGCCATTACTCTGAATTAATATATTCACTCTTTCATTCTGTATTCTTCAATCATTTGAAGTTATTACGCAGACTTTCCTAAGCTTTACATTTAAACCACTCTGAGTGTTAGTGAAAGATCTGTCTGCGAGAAATTGTATTTATTACAAACCAAATCTCTCAAACAAACCTGAGTGAGTCTGAAGAGGCTAAGTATGCAAAGAATACTTGTCTTGAGCCTGAAAAGGCTAGGTGTGCAAACAATACCCGAGTCTGTAACCTGATCAGTTATAGTGGATAAATCTTGGTGCTGCTAAAGACTGGATGTAGCTCTTTGCTTTGAAGAGTGAACCAGGATAAATAACTGTGTCAATCTCTCTTTCCTTAAACTCTTTAGTTGCTTTAGTTTTCTTACGTCTATCAAGTGGTGTGTTTACCAAAAGTCACCCGTCCATCCTATATCCTTCCACTTGTCCAAACCTAGCTTCTGTATGCGAAAAGATTTCAACTTTATTTAAATTCTGATACACACAATTCAACCCCCCTTCTCGTGTTTATAGTTGTCTATTTCATAAGATTCTGATAATTCTTATAGAATTCACGTCCATAAAATAAGCGCGTCCATCTTGAAAATAACTGCGTCCATCTAGCCATTTAAGATTTTACATTCGGACGGGCTAGTAGACGAGCTCCATATTCCATGTCATTGGACGGAGCTTCTCATTAAGGACTTAGCAAGTCCATAGACTTGTGTGGATGAGCGTTTCTGTCACTTTCGTGGACGAGAACTTCTCTCACTTCAGTGGACGAGCGCTTCTGTCACTTTAGTGGACGAGCGCTTCTGTCACTTTAGAGCGGATAGATGATTCTTACAGTTTTAATCTGCACACTAGATAGACAGGTTAGCAATCAATATGAAGGTTAATTAAATAATTAACCAAAAATTTAGTTCTCATCAAAACTTAGGGAAATCCACATCAGACATTTTAGAGACTTAACATGCTGGAGCATTAATCCCACACCTTGCCTCCCACACCGCGTTACCAGAAAACATTTTCCGGAACCGAAATTCCGGAGGCCTATGTAGAACGACCGGAAATGCACAAACGGAAGGTTTCGTGAATCCAAAATTCGGAAACCATGATTTTTAGAAAATCAAAACCTTTCGTGGAAGAGAAGATGAGGAGAACGAAGACTTACCCGGAAGAGAAGCTGAGGCGGCACTTGCGTGTCCTTTGTGAAGGCGGATGGAGGCACGTCTCGCAGCGTCTGGAGTCGCGGTGTGGGAGGCAAGGTGGGGAGGCGCAAGTGAGACACCCTGTTGTGCCCCGGTGTTTTATTAGATTAATTACCTTCTTAAATCAATTCTTAATCGCGTGCTTATCGTGAAAATACGTAAAAGTTAAAAACTTATTTAATTATGATATAACTTCTACAAATTGAAAACACAATAACTTTAACATATGTAAATACACACTTAGTTGTTCATTACAATACCAAAACACTATTGAGGGTATCCTCTCAGTAGGGTCCCTCACAGGCACAAACTTAATAACAGACATACTTAGCGGAAATATAAAAATGCTCCTTAGATACACTGGCCATAATGTCTATACTCTAATCGCCATGGATCACAGCTCGACCCCCAGCATCGGGTTCGTAAGGAGTTCCATCCAACTCCTCAGCCATCTCCGTTTCATACAGAGTTCCATCCAGCTCCTCAGCAACATAACCCTCCATCGGGTCTTCTAACGTAAACCAAAGTAACCCACAAAAATACAGAAACATAGGGAATAAGAAACAGTTCTATCATCAAAAAGCAGAAAAGAGTCATAGTAAATCATACAGTAATTGTCAGAGACAAACAACGCACATAACTAACGAATCATCCTCAGGTTAATATATATCATCCTCTACCCTTACTCATAGGCAATCTAACACGTTATTTAAACCTAACCTCTCTAATCCTGTCACCATGTCTTTACGTTATCGTGGCCACTACCACTCCTGTCACCATCCCTCATTTGCATCGGGGCACACCCTCATTCCCGTTAGGATGTTCCCCCTAGTGCACACCTCCATTCCCGTTAAGGTGTTCCACCCCCATTCCCGTTAAGGTGGAAGTGATCTTGCGAGAACTCTTGATTTTACGTGTATTATATTACCAATACACGGTGTATTATATTACCAATACACAGAAGTGTTTTACGTGTATTATATTACCAATACACAGTGTATTATATTACCAATACACAGAAGTGTTTTACGTGTATTATATTACCAATACACGGTGTATTGTATTACCAATGCACAGATGTCCTTACGTATTATATTACCAATACACTTTTGTCCTTGTGTATTATATTACCAATACACGGTTGTGGACAACAACACCTGTACTTGAATCTCATCAACCCGTTTTAACAACATCCTAGTGCCTTAACCTTCTATTAGAACTTGACACATATTCTATGCCATAACACCTCTTTAACATTCCTCATCTAAGTTAGGCACTTCTAAATCATCGTTATCCTCACACCCAAAACAATCATCTCTTAGACAACATATATATCTTTGCTTAAAAATCCACTAAGAATAATAATAAAAACCAGGCAGATCATGCATAACACAATATCAATCAAAATATTCCCATATTACCAACATAGCACAAAATCAATTCAATAAAGGTAATAAAATCAAATCAACCATCAAGAATATAAAGATCAACCTAATGTCAATAAACCTACAATCCCCGAATCGCTATTGGTTTTTCAGAAAAGGTTTCCAATGTGATTTTGGTCTTGTCGATTAGTCGACTACTAGTAGGGTTTAGGTCGCCCTACACAATTATTATATAATCTACTACTTATCCACTCCGACGATAGGTTGGTTCTTTCCCCCACCTGGGTTATCACCGGACTCCCGAACTCGAAGCTCCTCGTTGTCACACCACTAAGTACTAACTCCACCTTCTGTGAAGGTAAGGAGATTAGATGCTCGAAGAGGTATACCACGAACGTCCTCGTTTCCTCCGCGATGGAAGTCTAAGGTTATGAACACAAAATCACAAGTTAAAATTAAATAAGAACACTAAACCACAAGGTATAGGTTCGGTCAATATTAGTTCTTAGGGTTAGAGATTCCCAAAAATTATGTAACTCATGGATTTATGATCCTTAAGTGTTAGGAGTTCATAAACAATGATCACTTAACAAAGTTGAATTAAAATCCCACTAAGTTATAAACTTAGGGTATTCGGCCAAGGCTAGTGAAATAGGCTAGCATTCACTAAACTTTCCAATCTCTTAGGTTTAGCATCCATATGTATTAAGGAGCTCAAAACCATGATCATTTTGGAAAAATAAGAACAAAGTATCATAGGTCCATAACCTTCTAGGTTCGGCCTTCATAGGATTTATAGGTTAGAAATCTTTAAACTTTCCAATCTTTTAGACTTAGCATCCAAATATCTTATGGAGCTCAAGTCCATGATCATTTTGGAAAACAATGGAAACTTAAACATTCCAATCTCTTAGACTTAGCATCCAAATATGTCCATGATCATCTTGGAAAAATGAAAGTAATACATCCTAGCTTTAATAACATAGAATAAACAATTTAGAAATCCTTAAACTTTCCAATCTCTTAGACTTAGCATCCAAATATCTTATGGAGCTCAAGTCCATGATCATTTTGGAAAACAATGGAAACTTAAACATTCCAATCTCTTAGACTTAGCATCCAAATATCTTATGGAGCTCAAATCCATGATCATCTTGGAAAACAATGGAAACTTAAACATTCCAATCTCTTAGACTTAGCATCCAAATATCTTATGGAGCTCAAGTCCATGATCATCTTGGAAAAATGAAAGTAATACATCCTAGCTTTAATAACATAGAATAAACAATTTAGAAATCCTTAAACTTTCCAATCTCTTAGACTTAGCATCCAAATATCTTATGGAGCTTAAGTCCATGATCATTTTGGAAAAATAAAAACTCACGCATCCTAGCATATAAACACTAAGTTTCGGTCATCATAGGATGATGAGGAAAATATTCTTTGTTTAACAATAACTCTTAGGTTTAGAATCACAATGTATTAAGAGTTCTAAATCCATGATCATACTTGGAAAGTTGAAACATAGTATCATAGGCTTACTTATTCATATTTTCAGCCATCATAGGAACAAGCTATCAAAACTTCCAAGATTTATAGATTTAAGATCAATGGATAGTTAGAAACTCAAACACATGATCATATTCCAAAAGTTGAAACAAAAACTTCCTAGTTCACAAATGCAAGCATTCTGCCTTCATTGGAAGAGATAGGTAGAGATTTTTGTTTTACACAACCTCTTAGTATGTGAAAATATAAGTTAATACAAGACTATAGAAAGTGGTTTCAACTCAAAAGGAGTTTTCTACCATTTTAGAGAGATTTAGAAGTTTAAAGCATATAAAGAACACATAAAGCAAACTAAGAAATAAAAGATGAAACTTGCAAAAAGATTCATATGAGAGCATTACCCTTAGTATAAGGAAGAACTTTAATGAAGAACTCAAGTGGAAAAAGGCTAATAAAAATGGAAGCTTTAAGTGTTTGAAGAAAGAAGAAATGGAAGAAGTTGAAGAAGTATGAAAATGGAGGAAGAAAATGAGAGAATGAAGATGAGTGATGATTATATAGAGGAGGGAGAGGGGAGCACGAAATTTTGGAGAGAGGATGAGCTTGGAGAGCAAATTTTGACCTTGTGCCTTGTTTGGTTGAAGAGGAAATAGAAAAATAGGTTTTTAGAATATAATATGATATATTTCAAAAAGTCCATCATGACCACTTTTTAGGAGGTAGCTTAGGCCATACCTCTAGTGAGTCACCTCACTCCCTCATGTCACCTCATGCCTTTTATGTCTCCTATTCTGCTCCATTTCGTACCCGGTTGCATTTCTGATCGTAATTCTTCCGACGTTTTCGCTCGAATAAAATATTATATTTTATTTTTGAACGAAAATTTTCAAAATAACCAAAGTTGAAGGAAACATAATAAAAACACTAACTATCTCGTTCACGGGTCAAAATTAGGTTTTTTTACACAGTAAACTTATCAAAGCAATGAAAACGCATGACCGACTTTCGTCTCGAATTTTCAACCAAAAATTTTACCGTTACCCTCTACCATAAAGTAGACTATGAATATGATTTTGTTTTATTCAAAAATACTTTTTAACTATCAGATTAAAATATAATTAATTATATTTTAACCGGTTGAACAACATAATTAAAATCAGGTTATTCTGACAAGGAGGGAGGAGTTATAGGCGTAGGTTTTCGCGTTCCAGTGGGGAAGAGAAAGAGGGGGGTTCATGGCGGCGCGCGGCGTGCTTCTTCCGGCGTCCAGAAACACGGTGGCAAGGTGTGGGAAGTGATAGGTCTCGAATCCGCAAGTGAACGGCTTCGTCGTCAAGTAATAAAAAGAGATCGAACCACAGAGACCGTGATCTTAAATAATAATTAGTTATTAAATTGATTTAACTGAACTGGAATAGGATTTGGTTTTTGAAATCGGAATCAAGTAACAATCAAATTTAAAATTATGATTAAACACAATAGGAAAGTAATTCAAATATGGGTTTTTCAAATTCAAAAGGGATTTCCAGGAATTGGGATACCACAAAACTGCTTATGTTACTAAATTGACTACTCTCCTTTTTAATTACCAAAATTTGCTTTGAAGGCGAATTTATCCTAAATAAGTTAATGCTCCCTCTCGGGTTACAAAAACCGTGCCCAATTAAATCAACCCCTACTCTCGTGGTAATTGAATTTAAATCGAACCCTTTAAGTTTTGTGACAATTCGTGAACCCTCGAAGGACCGCTTCTAACTCTCGTGATTTAAGTGTTAAGTTTGATTCCTATAGATCCGACACCTAAGTTCACCGCTAAGTTCGTCCTTAGTGTATCTACGACACGCAAATAAGTGGTCACCGAATTTACGAGTAATTAAAACAATAGGGATCAAATCGAAAGCATAATTGAAATTAACAAGAAATCAAAAATCAATTCATCACCATAAACAAATCTTGGGCATAGCCCCAATTCCTATAAACAAGACTACTACTCAAGCATTGCCATGATCATAGCAAGCTTGATTAACAATAGCACAAAAAGAAAACCCCAGAGGAGAGAAGAGATTGAGGAGAAGAAGAATCCTAATTTTGCCTATGGGTAGCAGTCAAAAAGTGCCCAGTTTCGAGCCCTAGAGGGCTATTTATAATCTGGGGTAACTTGAAGCCCAAGCCAATACAAAAATCAGATCAAATCAGTTTCTATGGATCCATATATTGCGCGTCACGGCCGTGATGGCTATCACGGCCAGGCCGTGACGGATTCTGTCTTGGAGGTTGCTTTGCTGGTTGGTCTGTCACGACCGTGACCACCATCACGGCCTAGCCGTGATTAGTTCTCGCTCCTGTGAGGTCCGGTTCGGTGACATGTCACGTAGTGATGGACATCACGGCCTGGTCGTGACCAGTTTTGACTTTTCCATTCTTTCTTTTCAGCTCTTCTCGATCATGGCCATGATGGCCATCACGGCTAGGCCGTGATTAGTTCTGTTCGCCTCATTTCCTTGCTTTTCAAGCTCCATCTTCATGCCAGCTCCAACACAACTGATCATGAACAATTTAATCTTCGATTCCTGCACACCAGCACCACAAAACCACCTTACCCGTTCCAAGGTAAAAACTAACAATTAATCACATAAAATACGTCTAAACTATATGAAAATGTATGCAAAATGTCAAGGAAATATGAAGTGAAATCACACTCATCAGGAGGCAAGGTGTGGGAGAAGAGTTTCAAACCTAGGTTTTCCGGGAGTGTTTCTGGTGAGGGAGATGGTAGTCATAAGGATATTTTTGGAAAAATATTGTGCAAAATCAACCTGCAAGATATCATTAGCAAAATACAAGGTGTGAAAAGCAAGGCCCTTGTAAATCCCTCCCATCTTGCCGCCAAACATGCACTTAAAACAGGTGCTTTTCTACACATCCCCTCTAATCAGACACACAGATTTTTCTTCAGCAGTTTTTTTTTTTCTTTCTCGAGATAGTGGATGCCAGGAAGTTACAAATAATAGGGTAAAATTCTCATTCTCATAACATTTATTTCTTTTTCATCTACGAACCCAAAACCTTACTCGGGGACCAAGTTCCAGCCAACTAACTTCATCCGCAGGTTTAGAGAGTTGAAAAAATTACATTGATAATTGAGCAAATACAATGCTGAGGCTTCGTGTTCCACGTCCTTATCTCGATCACGATGAACTTTTACTTGATAAATCTGTCATCATCATTGAGGTTGAGGACGATGAACATCTTTCTGACGAAGACAATAATTCCAGATATGGAAATAGTGGTATGACTATGAACTTGCCGTCAATCCATCTAAACAGCAATTTCTATCTGTTTCCAGTCTCGTATACGATTTCTCTATGTCAAAACTGCCAACTGTTAAATTTTTTTTTTGTGTTACACTTCCATTAATGTTAGAATTGAGATGTATTATTACTTTACACTGTATATTAACATATTTGGCAGTAATATCAATTTTTAACAATTTCAGTGCCCTGTGCCTGTGGTTGTCCTTTACCACCAAATGATGGAGGAGGAGGAGGAGGAGGAGGGAACCCTGATTATCCTTTCTACAGATTCAGGCGTCATAGGGGTAAGATTTCTACTCTTTTGTTTATGTTTCTGCTTATGCTATGCTGATTCTTACTGACCCTTTAATTAGATTGAAATCAAATCCAGGGTTTTAAATAGCAAGAAATTTTTTATTTGATTCTTTCGGTCTTGACGATTCACTAAAAATTGGTTATTATGATTTCGAGTAAGCCGCTATGGTAAAATTGGTAGACATGCTGCTCTGCTCTTAGGAAGCAGTGCTAGATATTCCATTGAGGATTTTATCGATTGATTGATAATATTTCAAGTTTAATTTTGATACATTATCATCCTAAAGATTTTTATTTTAATAACTAATTATATATTACCTCATGTATAAAGTTTCAGTAAAAAAAAAAAGTATAACTTTTAGGATAGTTATTACACAAGTCAGAGATTTTTAAAGATTGACAATCCATGGTTAGTTGACAGTGTTAGAAACCTATATATTCTAGGTGCCTTCCAATTGAATCCTAATATTTTTCTGTTCATTTTCATATTTTGAAGTCATGTACGATATGTATGCAAGGTGTTACCTGGGAATTTATGATATTTCCATGCTTTCTTGGATTCTTGTATAGGGGAAATATACTCAGTTGCCTGCCGCCCGACAGATGCAAAGACTGATGGCTACAGGGGGTGGTGGTGAGAGAGGATTTAGCTGGAAGATTGGCCAAGAAGATCTGGCGCTTCTTCTAGGTATATACATGATACATGATCTACTGATGGATGGATGTTTTCTAATTTCTATTTAGGATAAGTGCAACATGATAATTGGTCAAGTCAAGATCATGTTACTTGCAATTTATTGAATTTCGAAGTCAGTTTGTTATTAATTAGGTGCAGTTCATAAAGATTCTGTCTCTAGTTTAGCTTTTAGCCACGATGGAGAGTTTCTTGCATTAGGAAGCATGGATGGAATGGTTCAAGTCTGGGATGAATTCGGAGATCTGAAATGGGAACTGGAAGGTCCTGGAGAGGGCATTGTGGTGAGAAGAGAAAGTATGCGTTGCTTATTCATTTGCATATTTTGTTTTTGTAGAAGCTTCAATTATGTGTGTGTATTATATTTTGCTTTCTATTCCTCCATAGTGCATCTTGTCAGTTATCCATAGCTCCAATCCAAATTGTCTGAGGTCTTAAAATTCTCTATAGTTCTTTTATTTTTCAAAAAAAAAAAATCTGGAATTTTCTTAAAGCAAAGACGGTGCAATTTGAGCAATTCTTAAAAAATCAAATAAATGCATCTTCGCATATATCCTTTATCTCTTTTCTCAAGCAGGGCCCAACTTCACGAGGTAACACTTAGAAATAACCTGTCATGATAGCTTCACAAAAAATTGATGTCAAATTATTCTTATTTCATCTGCAGTTTTTTTCCATCACTTTTTCTTCCTTTGTTATTCTTAACCTGCTATTCTTTGCTTTCCAGTTCATGAATATCATACTGAGGGATTAAGTTGCTTAGCAATAAATCCAAGTTCAACTCTTGCTCTTCCTGGTTCCGAGGATGGATCTACCCATATTGTGAATATCACTACAGGAAGAGTATGTCTTTCCAATGCATTTGATATTCACCACAATTTTTTCTTTAATTTTTGAAATAATTGACTTCTACTAAAGAGGCGGTGCGGCGAATTGAGTCTATAAAATTTTCTATATTATTTTTCAGAACAAATTTTTTAATTAAAATTTAACATGCACACAATGAAATTTAGCTATGGATATAGTAGTTTCTTGGATGTTTTGTTTATGGAATTTGATTGATATGTAGTACTTGTACAAGACCCGAGACCCAACACTTTCATAACTTGTCCAATATTGTGCTAATTGTTCCATGAGTCTCTGTATGCTTCAAATATATATTTCTTTGTGAAGTGGTTTGAGCATATAATTTTAGCCTCCTGGTAAGGTCTCTAAGAAAATGGTATCGTGGTTGACAGGTTATTAATACCCTGGCCTCTCGTTCAAGTTTGATTCGGTGTGTTGAGTTCGCATCAAGGTATGTGTTAAGATTAACAAACTTCTAATAGTCTGTGTCTGTGCAGTCCTGCACATTCTCTTGTCCTTGTGTGCTTCTGGGTTTATACATGTGCATGATGGAAGTTTCTTTTGATGCGGAGGTGGGTTGAAGGACAGTAACATACTGGAAAAAAAGGTCCAGCAGTATATTGTTACAGCCAAAAGTTGAAAGTCTTATTAGTAACAGGCAAAATAAACTCACGGTTCGTTAATAAATAAGAGCCAAAACCAAGTGTCGTGGCTAATGATTCATGAATCTTGATATGTTGTTAGACATACTTGACCTAACCCACAATGACTTGGTTATATTATAACAGTTTTCAAAAATTAATTCCATCTAATTTGCAAGGAATAATAGACTGCAAAATCACAGAATCGATCCTTGCTTACATATGAATATTTTATGCAAGTAGAATCATGAACATCTCTGCATCATGTTTTGGATTTCATTCATCTACATAATCACTAACATGTCAATAATTGAATGGTTCGTATAATATGATCTGATGACTTGGACCTTGCCCTTTTAAATTAGACGTGACCCATTAGTCATTCTTTCTCTTAAAATTGTATGATAGTGGTTCCTTGGCTGCAATTGGAGGCTTGGATCAAAAGCTGGAAATCTGGGATATAGAGCATTCCTTATGTCGAGGCACTTGTCACCATCCATTTTGTTGGAATCTTGCTTCATGCTTAGTGTCCTGTTCTTGTTGTATATAAAAACTAGGGAAAATTACATTGACCTTTCTTTATGTTTTGATCTAATTACACCTAACACACCTCTTGTTTCAAAAATTATATTCACCTCTCTTTTAGGGGTGATCAGTGCAATTTCAGTATCACTCATCAAGGGAGTTGAGTGTCAAGATGATATAAACCCTAAGGGAGATTGGTTTGAAAACAAAATGGTACCCAGTGTAATTAAGTTAAATATCAAGGGAGGTCGATGACGTCAAAGGCGAGGGGGTCACCCTTGTATTCTATGGTCACCCCCAATTTTTCTTACTTTTTTAATGTTTTACATATAATTATAATAATTCATGGCCCCATCTCAGTTCAATTTTTTTATATTTATCAATGATGCATTTATTGCAAGATGAGAGGCCTCTTGCTTGTATCACTTCATTTGTATTTATTTGCATTTTCACATCTATATTTTCTCTATCAAATGGAACTCATAAAAGTCATTCCTTGCCCACTTTTTCTCTACATTTCTCCATCAATTGTTATTTATTTCCTTTGGCTCGGAACTTTAAATTTTCATTGCATTGATGAAAGAATTTTGCCACGTGGACAGGATGGATTGACATGTTTGGCATGGGTTGGTGCATCATGTGGCTACTGGATGCATGGATGGAGTTGTCAAAATATGGGATAGCAGGTCTATTGAATGCGTACAAACATTCATGGGACACATTGAAGGAATTGCATCTCTTTCCGTGTCTGCTAATCGGGCATACCTTGTCTCTGGTTCATATGATCAAACAGCTTCTTGTTTTGATATTAGAAGCTTTAATGAGTAAGGAAAACCTCTCGTATGCATGTGATATGAGATTATCAAGGTTCATTATATGGTGCGACACCCAAAATATACACCACTCATTCTATCACCCAGATGGCAAATGGTGAGCCAATCATTTTTCCAGTTGGACATTTGACTTTTCAACTAATCAACTCTTCAAACTCACTTAGGTATCTGCTAAAAGGTCAATTGTATTTTCGTATTTATTTGTATAACCCCAGTTTTTTTTTTCTTTTTTTATCAACAAAAAATGGTATTTATTTATATAAGGAGCACAAAAAGTGCTCCAACATTTACAGCCCCATTAATTACATAATTCAGTCCCCCAAATCCATTTAAGCACCGTTCCTTAACATTAAAAAATAATATTTTACAAAATCTCAATCAGAAAGTGGGGCGAAATCCAGAGAAGAGGAGGGAAAAAAGGAAAAAAAACGAGAAAGAACGATGGAGAAGATAGATCTAAAGATTGTATCACAAAAGACATCGGACTCTCAAACAGAAATAAAAAACCCAGTCAGGAACAAAAAACCCCAAACCTCCCCCTTCATGGCCGCACCTTCGCCGGGATCTCTAATGGCCACACCTCGTTGGGATCTTGCATGGCCACACCTCAGGAGAAGCTGATTTGGGGTTTGAGAGACCAGGGAGATGAGGGACCTAGAAGGAGAAATGGAGATGCATGGCGGCGGGGAGTCGATCTGGGTTCCGAGGGAGAAAGAAGATACATGGTAGAGGGAGAAAGGGCAGAGGGTCGGAGGAGGAGGGTGGATGACAAAGGGAGAACGGGAAGGTTGAGGGAGAGGGAGCTAAAGAAATTTATGGAGAAGGGATATGGACAAGAAAGAAATAATTCCGATTAAAACAAATGGAGATAAAAAAGAAGTGATATAAAAAAAAAAATCAAGAAGTCTCTGGAGCAAAGTGCTAGCTACCGTTTGAGAATTGAGATAAGTTTTTAAGATAATATTTTTAAGGTCAATAACATAAACAATAATATCAGGCCCAACGTTATATGTCAAATTATTTGTTCTTCTTTTTTAAATAAAAAAAGGTCAATGGCCATTTTCGGTTCTTCCTGGATAATCCAAATTCAAGGCTTAAGGGGGTGTTGTTAAACAATTTCGGTGGTATGAGAAAGAAGACTCAAGAGAAGGACAAAATTGTAACAATCATTTTCTTTCAATCTTCAAGTAAAAAAATTTGGCAAAAGATAATTAACTTTTAAATATTTAAGATATTAAAAATAAAAAAGATTATTATATTTTTTATTATGGGCGAAAATTATAAATACAATAAATACATGTACTATACTGTATATTGTACATATATGGTTTGACTATTGTACAAATACATAGTGAATGTTTGAAAATTTGACATACCCATGTGGCTATTTGATTGGCTCATCATTTGCCACATGAGTGGTGCAATGTGTAGTGCAACTATAGGATGGTGCAACTTAGCCCAAGCCGATTATCAAACATCATGTACAAGAGCCAGATTGTTACTTTGCGGTTATTTTTCCTCTTTCATATTGATTTTGATGTTCAGACTAAAAAGTTTAGTATGCTAAATGGAGCTGGGATTTATTTGTTGCAGACTATCATATTTACAAGTTAACAAAGAGACAAGGAAGCAAATAAAGAAATCCCCTAAAAGCTTCATTCGGGCATGTCCAGAAAGGAACAAGTTTTTACTTGGTCGAGTTCATAAAATTATACAAGCACTCAAGTTCATATATAAAGCAACCAAATACACAAGCAAAGCAATATGCCAAAGTGTCTGAATTTACCGAAAATAAAGCATACAAAATAATAAAAGCAACAATACCAAATGTCACAATTCGATATGCTTTTGGACTGTTTAGAAGTTTTGGGGGTTGATATTTGCACCATTCCTAATTACTAACCACACCATCCCCTTCTTTTTTGTAATCTTAATTTCTAAAATGCTCCCCCCTTCACCTCCCTCTAATTTTCTCTTTTCCTCTCTTCCTTTCCTTCCAGAAACTTAAAATTTGAAAATGAAAACAATTTTCATAAAATAGAAATAAGAAATGAAAACATGAAATGAAAAACAAATCAAACGCGCCCTATATTTATCAGTTTCAGAATTTTCTACTTCTAAAGACTAACGTTGTCTTTAAGCTTTTAACAAGTGGAATGGAAAAACTCATTTTGACGTTGGTGTTAGTGAGACAAAAGAACATGTTCTAGAAAATGAAAGGTTGAAGGAGAGTAGGCGGGATTAGAAAAAGATAATGATAACAAAATTTGAAAAATGAAAAGGTGGAACCCAATAAAATAATAAAAGATGTGTTGGCATCCATCCCTGTTAAGAAAATTAATCCCTACTTGCCACGTGTCACAAGAATATGGGTCCAATTCTTGCCAACCCCCATCGTCCCTGCTTCATTTTCATTTCATCATCACGCTGATTTTTGCAATTTATTCATATTCAATTATTTAATTTAATTTAAAAAATGTTTCAATGCTTTCTTCTTCTTAAAAGTACACTTCTCCGACTTATCCTTCCCTTTCTATTTCATCTTCCAACTTCACCGAAAAAGTTTATATCTTTGCCTCTTTCTCCACTTCTCTTTCTCTTCCTCTTTCTCTACACTCCAAGGGTTGAGCTCCATTTTACTCTCCATTTTTGCGATTTCTTTTCTTTTTCATTATGTTTCTCCTTCTATATTGTGCCCTGTTCATTTTACCCCGTGTTTTTCGTTGCAGAAGCTTGGTTGAGTTGAGGTGATTTTCAGACTCTTCAAGTGTGATATCCTGACTCACTAGGTTAGTTGCTTTCAATTATGATTTGTCTTTCTGTCTATTTCTTCAAAGAATTTCAAAGGGAGTGAGCCAATATTCTCAAAACTCAAGCTTTTTCCCCTTTGTATACTACGATATTATGATGATACTCTTTAACGCCATTTAGTGAGCATTTTAACATTAGTGAAGGTTTTTGATTTGATTTGAACTTTTGTGTTTAGGAGTTTCATACTATGTTTCACTAATCCATTACTATATAATTTGAGAATGATATCCGACTACAGTAATCCCGCCAATGGTCATAGTAATAATGATATTTTATTTAATTGTTTCCATAATCCATCCCTGTTAAGAAAACTAATCCCTACTTGCTACGTGTCACAAGAATATTGGTCCAATTCCAGCCATTTTCCCCTCACATCGTCCCTGCTTCATTTTCATTTTCATTTCATCATCACGCTGATTTTTGCAATTTATTCATATTCAATTATTTAATTTAATTTAAAAAATGTTTCAATGCTTTCTTCTTCTTAAAAGTACACTTCTCCGACTTATCCTTCCCTTTCTATTTCATCTTCCAACTTCACCGAAAAAGTTTATATCTTTGCCTCTTTCTCCACTTCTCTTTCTCTTCCTCTTTCTCTACACTCCAAGGGTTGAGCTCCATTTTACTCTCCATTTTTGCGATTTCTTTTCTTTTTCATTATGTTTCTCCTTCTATATTGTGCTCCTGTTCATTTTACCCCGTGTTTTTCGTTGCAGAAGCTTGGTTGAGTTGAGGTGATTTTCAGACTCTTCAAGTGTGATATCCTGACTCACTAGGTTAGTTGCTTTCAATTATGATTTGTCTTTCTGTCTATTTCTTCAAAGAATTTCAAAGGGAGTGAGCCAATATTCTCAAAACTGAAGCTTTTTTCCCCTTTGTATACTCTGATATTATGATGATACTCTTTAACGCCATTTAGTGAGCATTTTAACATTAGCTGAAGGTTTTTGATTTGATTTGAACTTTTGTGTTTAGGAGTTTCATACTATGTTTCACTAATCCATTACTATATAATTTGAGAATGATATCCGACTACAGTAATCCCGCCAATGGTCATAGTAATAATGATATTTTATTTAATTGTTTCCGTAATCCATCCCTGTTAAGAAAACTAATCCCTACTTGCTACGTGTCACAAGAATATTGGTCCAATTCCAGCCATTTTCCCTTCACATCGTCCCTGCTTCATTTTCATTTTCATTTCATCATCACGCTGATTTTTGCAATTTATTCATATTCAATTATTTAATTTAATTTAAAAAATGTTTCAATGCTTTCTTCTTCTTAAAAGTACACTTCTCCGAATTATCCTTCCCTTTCTATTTCATCTTCCAACTTCACCGAAAAAGTTTATATCTTTGCCTCTTTCTCCACTTCTCTTTCTCTTTTCTTTATCTTCCTCTTTCTCTACACTCCAAGGGTTGAGCTCCATTTTACTCTTTCATTTACTCTCCATTTTTGTGATTTCTTTTTCTTTTTCATTCTGTCTCTTTCTATATTGCGCTCCTGTTCATTTTACCCCGTGTTTTTCGTTGCAGAAGCTTGGTTGAGTTGAGGTGATTTTCAGACTCTTCAAGTGTGATCTCCTGACTCACTAGGTTAGTTGCTTTTAATTATGATTTGTATTTCTGTCTATTTCTTCAAAGAATTTCAAAGGGAGTGAGCCAATATTCTCAAAACTAAAGCTTTTTTCCCCTTTTTACACTCTGATATTACGATGATACTCTCTAACGCCATTTAGTGAGCATTTTAACATTAGCTGAAGGTTTTTGATTTCATTTGAACTTTTGTGTTTAGGAGTTTCATACTCTGTTTCACTAATCCATTACTATATAATTTGAGAATGAGAATGATATCCGACTACAGTAATCCTGCCAGTGGTCATAGTAATAATGATATTTTATTTAATTGTTTCCTTAATCCATCCCTGTTAAGAAAACTAATCCCTACTTGCCACGTGTCACAAGAATATGGGTCCAATTCCCCCCCCCCCCCCCACATCGTCCCTGCTTCATTTTCATTTTTATTTCATCTTCACGCTGATTTTTGCAATTTATTCATTTTCAATTATTTTATTTAAAAAATGTTTCAATGCTTTCTTCTTCATAAAAGTACACTTCTCTGACTTATCCTTCCCTTTCTATTTCATCTTCCAACTTCACCGTAAAAGTTTATATCTTTGCCTTTTTCTCCACTTCTCTTTATCTTTTCTTTTTCTTTCTCTTTCTCTACACTCCAAGGGTTGAGCTCCATTTTTCTCTTTCATTTTACTCTCCATGTTTGTGATTTCTTTTTCTTTTTCATTCTGTGTCTCTTTCTATATTGTGCTCCTGTTCATTTTACCAAGTGTTTTTCGTTGTAGAAGCTTGGTTGAGTTGAGGTGATTTCCAGACTCTTCCAGTGTGATCGCCTGACTCACTAGGTTAGTTGCTTTTAATTATGATTTGTCTTCCTATCTATTTCTTCAAAGAATTTCAAAGGTAGTGAGCTAATATTCCCAAAACTGAAGCTTTTTTCCCTTTTGTATACTCTGATATTATGATGATACTCTCTTACGCCATTTAGTGAGCATTTTAACATTAGCTGAAGGTTTTTGATTTCATTTGAACTTTTGTGTTTAGGAGTTTCATACTCTGTTTCACTAATCCATTGAAGTTGACACAAGGAAACACAGGAGGGGGAGGGGGAGGGGGAGGGGGGGGGGGGGGTTGAATTGTGTTTGTTAGTAATTTTTGAAACAAACCTTTAAAACAATTTTTGCACTAAAAGAGATATGAAACAAAAGCACACACAAAGACAAAGATCCTTTTTTTTAAAAAAAAAGATTTGAACAAAAGCAATATCAAAACCCCACAGTTAGTATAAGCAAATAAAACTGAAGAGCTTAGGGATAGAAAATTCACGCTAGAGATTTTATATTGGTTCACTCTCTTCCAACCAAGAGCTATGTCCAGTCCCTTCGACTTGAAGGATTTTTCCACTATTTCTCCAAATACAATACAAACAAGTATTCATCACCTCTTCATGCTACAAGTATTCCTTTCTTACCAAGCCTCTTCAGGCTCTAACTCTAACAAAGAGATTTAGAGGATGATCTTCTTAACTCACTAAGTGTGAGAATATGACAGCTTAAGATCAGTTGAATATTACAACAATATTCAAACTAATGAATACAAACTCTTGCTCTTTAAAGAATAATGGAATAAATGATTATCAAATGGCAAAAGTTCAGCTAGCAAGTTTGTGTAGGCAAGAGTTGTTTCTTCAGTATTTGAGGTCTTCAATTTATAGTGACCTTCTTCTTCTTCAACGGTTACTTTTGAATAATCACGTTTAGAGATAGCATTTAATGCATGATATCCGTTGATGGTGATATCTTGACTGTAGCAATGCTGAATAGTACTCTTGGTTATCAAGGTAGCATGAATTTGGAGGTTCACTCCTCTGTGTATTGTAGCTTGAGTAGTTGTTATTTCTTCTTTGTGTATAATTCAGCTTTTTCAGTCATAAAGTTGTCATCGTACAGATCTTATTGTACGAACAATATTTCTTTTACAACAAAATGAGATATTAAAGCAGATAAAACAAATGTGAGGAACAAATATTCTTTTGAAATAAATATAAATCATTTGAAATAAATATAAGAGATTCGGATTGCATTTAATTCATTCTAAGATGAAGTTCGTTTAAAAGGAAACTCCGTTGACTCATTCAAAAGAGAGTCCAAGTCTATTTGATATTTTTCTTAGCTCGTCTGATGACGTGGCAAATCCTTTTATCTATCAAGTCTTCAGACTTGCTATTCCTTAATGAGTTATAAAGATCTCTGTCTAGTGACGTGGCGTATAGAGCTCGTCTACTAGATTACTTTGTGTTTTAGTCCATTTTCTTCAACTAATTACTTCCGTCTGCTGACGTGGCAAGATAGCGCACTTATTTTCAAGTCTTTGGACTTGTTAGTTATTTAGGTATTCATTTATAGTCTCGTCTACTCAAAAAGTTAGTCTACTTATTTAAACAACAAGGTAACTTTACCATAGTGCTTGAGCAGCCCGTCTACAGGGGTGGACACGTATTTTTCACTTGAAACATATCCCAAGTTTATTTTACTTATAAAAGCGTTCCGGCATAACTGAAAGCACTAGTTAGATCTCAACTAATACTTTGCCAAGCAAATTTAATCCTTTTGTTAGCATCAAAACTTAGAGATTATTAAATCCAAAACCACTTTGGTTCCAACAATCTCCCCCTTTTTGATGATGACAAAACTAATTAAATTTGAAAAACAAAGTCTAAGAGAGCTTGCAAGGCTCCCCCTAAGACAAAGCATTAAATACTTAGGCAGACTTATAAACTAACAGATAGGTACAAACACTTATCATTCTTAGAATCTATATAAACACAAGTATATCAGAAAAATATATCAAGTAGAAAAGAATATGCAAATGCAAACACATAAGAGATTTTCAACAACTGACTTTATATATATAATTCTTTTTCTCTTCCTTTCTCCCCCTTTTTGTCATCAACCAAAAAGGTAAAAATGAGAGGATCATCATTGTCAGTACAAAAACAAAAAAAAGGCTAAGCAGATGGAGGTGGTGGAGGAGGATTCACGAGTTTGACTCTTCTTGAAATCCATAAGAAATTCAAGCATTTGATTCACAACCTCTAAGGTTGGAGCCATTGAGGTTTGAAACTGCTGATGAACATCCTCCTTGATCTTCTCATCCATCTTGTCAACCTTTTCATCTACCAATTTGCCAACCCTTTCATCAACCAGCTTTCCAAGAGCTTCTTCAATATTTGATGATAGAGTCTGATGCTTTGAGCTTTCTGCAGATTCTTGAAAAGTGCTCAGAGTTCTTGACTGATCTTCAAGGTGCATTACAACTATTGCCAGAGGTTGAGAAAAATGTCTTTCTGATAAGCTCTGTTGCTGACAGGATTCAATAGTGTCTTCCAAATTATCAGCAATGACAATTTGTCCATTTTCTTCAGCAACAAGGTCACTTGAGATAGGCTTTGGAGTAGGTTTGGGTTTTACTATGATTTGCTTTGCCCATCTAACAGGGTAGACAAACTCCACATTCATGCTTTCGATTGGAAGTCCCCAAAGGTCTTTATATATCATATGCCTAAAGTGTGAGAGTCCACACTTTCTTCTAACCTTGGGAATATCTTCCTTTTCTTCTTCAGACAATCTAGAGGAAGATGCCTCTGCAGTGGCGATGAATTAAGTGTGACTTCCAAAAGTCAGCAGTTCTGTGCTTATCGACTAACTCAATGGATTCCTTATTTAGAAGGAAATCCAACATCGAGTAATCAAAAGTCTCTTGATCAAGGTCAAGTAATGCTGACTCAGCTTCTGGCATCACTCCCTTGAACCTTCTGTTCTTCAAGTCCTTGTCCTTGTTAAGATCCAGCATTGGCAATCTTGGACAGATCCTGTAAGGCTTGATTCCAATCCTGGTTGCTTCCTTATGCCTCAGCCAGGATGGAGGAACAAAATCTGCAACTCTATCAACTCTGAGTTGGCTGAACTCCCATTTCAGCATATCATAGCAGAGTTGATCCAGAAACAAATCAGCAGCCCTCCCATAGATTCTGGGATGCTCAAAGGACATCCATTTTGTGTCCCTTGGTATGATCATGGGGACATTCTTAGATGATCTAGCTCTCTTCTCAGGAATAGTAGGAAGATTCTTACTTTTGGGGTCAGTCTCCCAGACGGGTATAATGTGCCTCTCAACTCCATCAGTAATTAGTATGAATGGAGGAGTTTTGACAAGGTTTGGGTAAATTTTCTTGGGGGGAGATTTGGCTAAAGGTAGGTGGGTGACTAAAGGCCCTAAATCATTGTGCATTTGAGAAGGCACGATTTTGATTAATTGACACTATGGGTGAGGTAGGTAGAGGGGTCCAACAAATTCTCTAACTTCTTCCTCATATTCAGGTAGAGGATACCATCTGTTTAGGATGTGTTTTGGTTCAGATTGGTGAGAGTGAAACGGAATTTTCCATTCTTTTTTTACTTTGGCCCAATCCTCAGATTTGTCATTGTAAAGGACGGAAGTTGGGATGAGTGGAGGAAATAGGGTTCTCAGAGGTTTGGGGAAAGGTGCACCAGGGGAAATGCCTTCATCTGGTTGGTTTAACCAGGTATCACCGGCTTGTGAAGTGGTTGATTGTGTTGGTTGGGGTGTGAGAGGTGTGGGAATATATACGTCATTTGGAGAGGGGATAGGTATATCATCTATCCTACCTTCCAAAACAGATACAAGGTCATCTACTGCTAATTGAACATGATCATTAGCAGAGATAGTTACCTTAGGAGTTTTAGTCGACCTAGCTTTTCTTGCTGGTTGTCTCCTTGGTTTTGTTGGTACAGTTGAAGGATCAGGCACAACGGCCTCAGCAGCAGCAGCAGAGGTCTTCTGCTTCTTTAGGATAGAACTGATAGGAATGCTATCCTCATCAGCTTCCTCATCTTCATTATCAGAGAGGATAATCTTCCTTGGCCTCTTTGCAGCAGGGGCATCAGAAGGCTCCCTGATAGCAATCCCAGTTACTGGCCTTTTGGGGGCAGGCTTCCTTGTAGCAGTTATCTTTTGCCCGGTTACCCTTCTAACCCCTAGATCTTCAGTATTATTCTGTTCAATCATCTCTTCTTTAACCACCATTAATTCCTTAGTCTTAGCCATTACAGCAGCATCATACGTACCGAGGTTCATGTTGGCTATGTTCATCTTTCCAAAGTCCTCAACAGCCATTGGTTTATCAGCTAGTAAGCTCGCTTGCTCCTCAGGAGTCTTAGCAGCAAGAAACTCATATACTCCTTGAGCCTTGAAAATCTTCGAGAGAAGGTGACAGAAAGGAAGTGCAAAAAGTCTTTTCTTGTTCATCACTGCATCTCTGAATCTTCCATAAAGGATTCTTGGAAGATTGATTCTTGTCTCTGTGAGAAGATGGCAGAGACAGAATTTGTGAAGAGATGAGAGGTTGTCCTTTGATCCAACCTTGTTAAGCACCACTTTGTTGAGAAGCTGGTGAAGGATACGAACGATATCCTTCATTTCAACAGCCTTCCACGAGTGAGTCCTGATCGTGTCCTCCTTCATGAGACATACTTGTATAGTCTCAGAGCCGCCCAAATCTTCTTCCCAAGACTCAGTGAAAATTAGTCCTTCCTGAGCACAGAAGATTGCTTCAGCAATAGTTTTCTTCGAGATTGTAATCTTCCTTCTTAATACGGTTGAGTAGAAGTCAGTTTCTGTCAGTTGGATGTTTCTCCAAAAATCCCTGACAAGATTTGGGAAAACAGAGACTTTCTCCGCGAAGAGTCCTTCCCAGCCTGCATTGACATATTTGATTATGTCAAGATTGTAGTCTATTAGCACACTAAGGTTGAAATGATGCTCTATAGCTAAGTTGAGTTTGTCCACATTGAAAGTTGAAGGTTGAAGATGCCACTGTAGATGATCAAAGAGCTTAGGGTTTGGAGAGAAGAGAGAGGTAAAGAGAGATAGCTCGAGAGATTACGGAAGCGTAAAGTCTTTCTCAGAGGGAAAAGATTTCTTTTAAATGAATCTTGAATATCAAACGGTTAAAAAAAACATTTGATATGACATGTCATTATGATAAAACGGCATTGGTGACTTGGGACCATAAAAAGGTCTTGATGGGATTGATGGAAGTACTGACTCAGCGAAGAGAATAAATGATAAATTTGTCTTGTGACAAAATAAAGAGAATAACTTTAATAAAAGGAAGATGTGAACTCGTTTTAAACTTATACAATTGACGCGATCATCCATAACAGTGGACGTGTGCAATACGTTGTGCAATAGACGCACAACTTTAAATATGTATTAGACGAGCATATGTAATAGACGCAGAATTAGCAAAACAAATTTTTCTAGGCTGGATGCCAACACTAATCCACACATATCATATTAAGATGCTTTCTAATAAAGATATATCTGTCCTCTGCAAGAGGTTTAATAAAGATATCTGCCCATTGATGGTCAGTATCTACAAATTGAATGTTAATCACACCTTTTTGTACATAATCCCTAATAAAATGATGTTTAATCTCTATGTTCTTATCTCTAGAATGCAAAATTGGGTTCTTAGGTAGATTTATTGCAACAGTATTATCACACATAAGAGGAATACTACTTATAAATACATTGTAGTCCTCCAATTGATGTTTGATCCAAAGAAGTTGTGGGCAGCAACTTGCAGCTGATATATACTTAGCTTCAGCAGTTGATAAAGCAATGATACTTTGTCTTTTGCTTGACCATGATACTAGGTTAGCTCCAATGAAGTGACATCCTCCACTGGTGCTTTTTCTTTTAGTCCTATCTTCAACATATTCAGCATCACAAAAACCAACTAATCTGTCATCATCATTTTTCTTAAAGCACAAGCCCAGATTAGTAGTACCTTTTAAATATCTAAATATTCTCTTAACTGCTGAGAGATGAGACTCTCTAGGATCAGATTGAAAATGAGCACATAAGTAGACACTGAACATTATGTCAGGTCTAGATGCAGTCAGATATAAAAGAGATCCTATCATACCTCTATATACCTTTTGATCTACCTTTTTCTCTTTATCATCTTTGTTCAGTATAGAAGTGGGGTGCATAGGAGTATTCATTTGTTTACAGTCATCCATCTTAAACTTCTTCAGAAGTTCTTTTGTATACTTAGTTTGGTGGATGAGCACCTCGTCCATGGTTTGTTTTACTTGAAGTCCAAGGAAGAATTTGAGTTCTCCCATCATGCTCATTTCAAACTCTTTCTGCATTAACTTGGAGAATTCTTTGCACAGAGATTCATTAGTACTACCAAAAATAATATTATCAACATATATATGTACAACTCTGAAATTAGACTTAATGGATTTTCTAAATAGGGTTGTATCAACCTTTCCTCTGTTGAATCCATTTTCCATAAGAAAGGAACTTAGTCTATCATACCAAACTCTAGGAGCTTGCTTAAGACCGTACAAAGCTTTCTAAAGCTTATATACATGTTCAGGATGGGTTTCACACTCAAAAGCCGGAGGTTGTATAACATAGACTTCTTCATTAATAAAACCATTTAGAAAAGCACTCTTAACATCCATTTGAAAAATCATAATACTATGATGTGCAACAAATGAAAGTAAGATTCTAATAGCTTCTAATCTAGCAACAGGTTCAACGGTTTCAGTATAATCTATACCTTCTTCTTGAGAGAAACCTTGAGTAACAAGTCTTGCTTTGTTTCTGATTACCTTACCATTTTCATCAAGTTTGTTTCTGTAAACCCACTTTGTTCTAATTACTGATTTGTCTTTGGGCAGTGGAACCAGAGTCCAAACATCACTTCTTTCAAACTGATTGAGTTCTTCTTGCAAAGCTAGAATCCAACCATTGTCGAGCAGAGCCTCGTCTGCTGTCTTTGTTTCCAACTCAGAGACTAGTGCAGAATTGTCTTGTTCTTTGAAGGTTGATCTGGTTCTTAGCTTGTCATTGGGGTTTCCGATGATCTGATATTGTGGATGATAATTCTTGAAGTACCAAGATTTTTGAACCGTATCATTTTGAGAAGTGGAAGTTTCTGGTTGTTGAGTGGGGTCATCTTCTTGATCATCAACTTTTATCTCAGGTGTGTCTCCTGGAGTGCTTAGATCAAGATCTGTAAAAGCTTCATCTAGCTCTGATAATTTCTTATCAGGCTGTTTGTCATCAAACTTGACATGAATACTTTCTTCTACTATTACAATTCTAGAATTATAAACTCTAAAGCCTTTAGATGTTTCATAATATCATAAGGAGTCTTATTCAGGATAGGTCTAATGTATATTCTGTTCTGAATGTAACAGGCAGTATTAACAGCTTCATCCCAAAAATGTCTAGGGACAGAGTTGTCATTGAGCATAGTCCTAGCCATCTCTTGAAGAGATCTGTTCTTTCTCTCTACCACACCATTTTGATGCGGTGTTCTAGTGTTGTTTGGTTAAATGTGATGTGTGCAAGTATACACAATCGTAACAAGTAATAAAGAGTGAGTAAAGATCGTTCCCACGAGGATTTAAATGTATTGAATATAAATTCTAGAATTAACCTTCCCTATTTAGCTTAACAAAATAAAAAGTAACTTTAAGCATGTAAAGTAAATGGAGCAATTGGGTGTCAGAACAGTAATAATAAATGCATAAAAATAGTAAGAGCAATAAATGAGTGTTTTAAAGCAGAGAAGGAAACAGCTAGGATTCTAATCCTTTGTAATCTTAACTTCAGGGTAATCGATGCTTTAGGTTGCTACAACATTTAGTCTAGGATTTGAAGTTTGCTTTCCAGCAGTAAAAATCGAGTTCATTAAAAGCTTCTTTTTCCTAAGTTCATATTAATTTCCCTTAGTTGTCAGATAATTGCGTCCAGCTACTTAAAGACTTGAAGGCAATTCCTAGCTCATTCAACACAATTAATTTTCCAATTAATTGTTCTATCTTTATCTTCTAAACAAGTCCACTAATTAAGTTTTTCCAAACCCAACTAGCTAGTATTCCAAATTAGTTGATCAATCTAAAATGAAATTAAGCTTTCAAACAGAGAAGAAGAAAATGAATAACATCGATTTGCATAAATCACCCTTAAGTATCAATTACAAATTCATAGAGTCCTAGCTAAGAGAATTTAGCTCATAATAAGCTTAAAGACAAAACCAACAAGAGAAATGGAAATTAAAGGCATAATGCGTAAATGCAAATTACTAAGAGGACAATGAGCTGACGGCTGCTACAGTACCCAGCTGCTACTGTATGAGCTCTCTCTAAAGCAAGGTCACAATCCTATTTGTACTAACTCCCAAAAGTAGGGTTACACTCTCTCTCTTGCCTCACTTTTTGGGCTTACAAAAATTCAAATAATAAAATAGTCCTTGGCCCAATTCCTAAGTACACACAGCTGCTGCCTTGCATTTCCTCTTTCCTCGTTTTGGGACAGCGCAGCAAGTTCATTGTCCTGTAGTGAAGGTGTGTTGAGTTGAAAATTCTTTTGTCTTGTAGTGATCCCCTTCCCAGACGCCGCAGTATTCCATAACATTCCAGAGCAACTCCTACAGTAATTTCACTTCTAAATCCTGCTCAAAACTCAAACAAACCTTCAGCAAAAAAAAAAAAAAAACAATTCAGATTTCACAGCTTTTTTGGCATTTTAACCATTCAACACATATGATTACTAAATAAAGCAAAACTTGAATTCCTATCCAAAATTTAATCAAAACAAGAACAATGACAAGCTAGAAAATAGTAATAACTCTTATTTCTAAGAGTTATCACACCCCCAAACTTGAACCATTGCTTGTCCTCAAGTAATGATACTCAAAAGCTTGAGCAACTAAAAACAATCTCAGAACAGCATAAGCAAAATCCATGGCAGTTTTTAGATTCATTTTTCAAAGACATGTTCAACACAAAACACCTTTTTTTAATCACCTTCCAAGTGTGTGTGTGATTTCCCTGTTTTCTCAATTCAGCTTCATCAAAGAGAGACTCCACCTAAACCACCTCTCAACAGAGTCTTAGGTGCATTTTCCAAATATCCTTTGGATGCGAGGGTGAGGACTCACCAAATTATCTTCCTAAGAACAGGGGCTTGACACATTATTGAATTTGTCATATCACTCAATTTACTCTACTTTATGTTCTGTGTTGGTGTTTCACTCAATCTTCATTCATATGCAACTCTATCATAGGCTTGCCAAATTTCTATCAATCAAAAACACAACCACAAAAAGCACACAGCCAGAGGGCTTAATGGGTTGTAATGAGGCTAAGGTTCAGGTGTGGCATTTTTGGAAAGTAGCTAACTTAGGTGGAGTTCAAGATTTCTTATCCAAATCACCCACCCCCAAACTTAGGCATTTATGTATTCTTGCCCATATTTTTGGTGACAAGGGAGGTACTTTATTTTATTTTTGATTCTGTTTTCTCTTTTTTTTTACATTATTCCTTTGATGATATGCTCTTTCCTCCATTTTTTTTCTTACATTATTTCTTTGATGATATGCTCTTTCCTCCCTTTTTATTGCCTACCCCCCCCCACAAACTTAAGCTAATGGTTGTCCTCAACCATTGTTGTAAGGACCCATATGTAGGTGACCATTATGAAACAGTCTCAAGCTCCACCTAAATAGGGTAGTACAGTGTTTTTCAGGGAATATGAGCTTGTAATGTGGCTTAATATCAACAAGAAAGGTTCAGGCTCAAAGGTATTTATTTACAAGGGATCATACTTGAAGGTTGCCCTTTTAAGTCACAGTAGGTAAAATCAATAAAAATGCCCCAAGCTATTTTGTGTGCAACCGTGAAATGTGCAATCAATAACAGAAATAAGGCAAGTTCTGCAGAGAAAACACATAAATGGAATGTATGATGAAAAAAATATGTTGAAGCCCAATAGCTCATAGGATATATGCTGCAGAGTACGACAACATCTTGTTTAGTCTCACACACCCCCAAACTTTGGTTGAAATCTAATTCGGACCTCATCCTCGCTTCCTTGGATAAGGGTCTTTGCAACCCAATTCCCAGATTGAGTGATGACTTTGGATGAAATCCTCTTTTGAAATCCATTTTAAGTTAGGGAATTTTTGTGCCGAGAAAGGATTAATTCAGGGTATTCGTGTATTGTACATGCAACACAGCATACACAAACAAATCAGAAGCACATGGACAGCTAAACCATTTATTCATTCATTTACTTTTTCTTGCAAAAAGGCCCCCACTTTCCATTAATCACAATTCTTTTGAAAGAGTGGGGGCATTGCAAACTTCAAACAACTACAGAAACAAACTATTGCAACCAATAACAGAAATGAAAAATGAAAACTAATAACACTAAAGAGAAGTTTGAAAAGGGTCCTGGTCATCTGGTGTTGCAGGAAGCTGCAACACCTTGGGTTGGAACTTCGGCTCAAGACTGAGCTAATCTGGCACTGCTCCTCTTGCCTCCTCCTCTTGCCATCTTCCTCATGATGGGTTTGCTTGTTGCTGGATTTTCTCTGGTAATGGCCACCTCCGGGCTTACATCTCCTGCTACCTCCACCACATCCCCTCCACCAGTCTTTGCCTTAGCTTTGACCCCTTTTGTAATTTTCTTACTCAGAGGTATGTTATCTTTCGATTCTTCACTAGAGTCAGAATATACTTCAGCTGCCAATTCTGCCTTTGTTTTTCTTCGCCTAGGGGGAGCTGTGTGCTTTATTCTGCCCTTTTTGGTTGGAGGAGGGCCTCCAGGCTCAGCTTCAACCACCTTCTTCTTGCCTTTGTCTTTGCTGCTAGGTTGTGCTGGAGGTGGGGTGGGTTCCCTTGGTGGTGGTGGTGGTGTCCAGTCAGAACTCACTTCATTATTTTTCACAGATTGCTCACTTGCTGTGGGATTTGCAGGGGGGACTTCAGGATTGTGATCTGGCGCAGATGGATTGTCAGGAATAGGGTCTGGTACCTTGGGGATGTCAGGAACGTCTTTTTTCACGGGTTTAGGGGCTTGGTATTTGAAGGGTTCAAACAATGCTTCGGGGAACTGGGGAGGGGAACTGCCTAGTCTCATCTTGTTGATTCCTAGGGTTCTCTGCAACCGCAAATGCTGCTCCTTGGAAAACTCCTAGAAGAGCTGTTGTTGCTGCATGTTATGCTGTAGCATTTGACAACACAACTCCACCTTGGTGTTCAAATCATCTGGGTGTTCCTGCTGCTCAACTGGAGGAACTGACCCTTGTACCTTTGATGTTGATGCTCCAAAACGCTTAACAGCCAACCAATCGATGGCCTCTTTGTTTTCCTTGATCTCATCTTCAGGCAATGTCTTCACTCCATTTTTCAGACATAAAGAAGTGATTGAGGATGACAAAAACAACAGTCCCTTCTTCTTGAATGCGCAAGTAATAATTTCCCTTTCAATCAGTTTCCCTACATCTACTCTCTTCTTCTTCAAAATGCAAAACAAAAGAACTAACCTCTCTTTGTTCACTGTTTCTAAGTGTGCGGTAGGAAGAATTTTGGTTCTGATGATATGGTACCACACCTTAGCCAATGGGGTGAGTTCAGGCTTTGCTATTTTCCAGTTCTCGTCCGTCTGTATCCATGCTGCTCCTTCCACTGTGACTTCTTTCATCATGTCATTTAGCTATGTCTCCTCAGCAGTCTTTAACAGATCTGAGTACTCATCCTCAACAACTTTCAAGCCCCACCTCTTGTTCAACGTAGCAGCAGAGAACGATACCATTGAACCCCTAACCATGACATGCTTTTGCTGGGGTGAGGTCAGATTGGCATAAAACTCGCGCACAAAAGGGATTATAGGGTTTGTTGGATGAGCCACGAACTTCTTCCAGTTGTGATTGTCTATGAGCTCAGCAATTTCCTCCGTGAGCCCATAATGATTGGAGTCTAAGAGGAAGAAACCCTTTTCTAAGTGGAAGTTCCGCTTCTTGATTTCTTTTTCATACTTCAGTCCCCCTTCTGCGTCCATAAAACACTGTTCGGATTCTTCTTCAGAAGAAAGGGAAATGGCGGTTGCCGGCTTTTTGGAAGGTTGGGCAGAAGTTTTACCCATTGTATATTGTGGTGGTGGGGTTCAGTTGATAGTGACAGACAGAGACAAGTGATGCAGAAAGAGCGAGTGGGGTTTAGGTAATAGGCGCAATAGCTTTAATAGGGAAAAGTGAGCTGAGGTGAAAGGTTGAGGATGGGTGTGAGTGGTGGAGAGAGAGGGTGGTAATTAATGGGCAGTTAATGCCAAAATACACTCCCCATGTTTTCCTGTAGTTCTTCTCCCCAAAACCTTTCAGTTTTATGAATTAGAATTTCAAAATGCTTGCAGTTGAACTTGGGCCTTGGAGCTATCCAACTGCCACAACCCCCAACACCTGAACAATGGGCTGAAACTGAATTGACCCAACCCCCAGCACATCCCAACGACTATATTACTACAGCCTGCATTAACAGCATATATTTATTTGAAATTAAATTAAAACTAAATAAAACTAAAAGCTAAAATAAACTAACTATTTAAAGGATATAAAATTGGGTTGCCTCTCAGGAGCGCTTGGTTTACTGTCCTTCAGCCTGACCCCACACTCGTGGTTAAGGGTCTTTGAGTTGGGTGGTGGCCTTCATCCTTGCATAAGGCTCACCCTAATATTATTTCACCCTTTGACCATTAACTTTGAATTTCCTCCTAGAATTTTCATCTCTCAACTCCACAGCTCCATAAGGATAGACTTTGATCAATTTGAAAGGCCCTGACCACCTCGATTTAAGTTTCCCATGGAATAGTTTCAGCCTGGAATTGAATAGGAGCACTTGCATGCCCTCAACTAGTTCTCTGGGTTGAATTTTCTGATCATGCCATGCCTTCACCTTGCTGTTGTATGTGTCAGCATTTTCATAGGCAAAAAGCCTGAACTCTTCAAGTTCATTCAGCTGCAATAGTCTTGCTTCACCAGCTGCTTGAGCATCAAAATTTAACTTCTTAATGGCCCAGAATGCTATGTGTTTTAGTTCAATTGGTAAATGGCATGCCTTGCCATAAACCAGCCTGTAAGGGGACATGCCAATTGGAGTTTTGAAAGCCGTTCTATAAGCCCACAGAGCATCATCTAGGTGCAAAGACCAGTCCTTCCTAGAAGGATTCACCATTTTTTCTAGAATTCTTTTAATTTCTCTATTGGACACTTCAACTTATCCACTGGTCTGAGGGTGATATGCAGTAGCCACTTTGTGTTTCACCCCATATTTCACAAGCAAATTGGCAAACATCTTGTTGCAAAAATGTGAGCTCTCATCACTGATTATAGCTCTGGGAGTACCAAACCTGGTGAATATGTTCTTTTGCAGGAATTTTGTAACTACCTTGGCATCATTGGAAGGCAGTGCTACTGCTTCTACCCATTTAGAGACATAATCCACTGCCACTAGGATATAGACATTCCCATAAGAGATAGGAAATGGTCCCATGAAGTCTATTCCCCACACATCGAACAATTCTATTTCCAGAATAGTGTTGAGTGGCAGCTTTTGTCTATTGGAAATGTTCCCAATTCTCTGACACCTATCACAATTCCTTGCATACTCTTGTGCATCTCTGAACAAAGTGGGCCAGAAATACCGTGATGGCAAGATCTTGGCAGCTGTTCTTTTTCCTCCAAAGTGACCACTATAAGGTGCAGCATGGCAATCACTTAAGATGTCTTTCATCTCTTCTTCAGCAGCACACCTCCTCATGATCTGGTCTTGACATCTTTTGTACAAATAGGGTTCATCCCAATAAGAGTGCTTTACTTGATGTAAAAACCTCCTTTTCTGTTGTGGGTTCATATCTGCTGGAGTCACTCCACTAACCAGGAAGTTTACAACATCTGCATACCATGGCGCTGCAGCATCTTCCAGCATTAGAAGGTGTTCATCAAGAAAATGCTCCTTGATTTCTCCTTGAGGCTTGGCACCCCTTTCTTCAGTAATTCTAGAAAGATGATCGGCCACTTGATTTTCAATTCCCTTTTTGTCTTTGATTTCCAAATCAAATTCTTGTAGCAAAAGAACCCATCTAATAAGCCTAGGCTTTGCATCCTTTTTGTCAATGAGGTACTTGATGGCTGCATGGTCTGTGTATACCACTACCTTGGTTCCCACCAGATAGGGTCTGAACTAGTCAAAAGCAAATACTACTGCTAATAACTCCTTTTCTGTGGTGGTGTAATTAATCTGGGCATCAATGAGAGTTTTACTAGCATAGTAGATTGTGTGAAACATCTTGTTATGCCTCTGCCCCAACACAGCTCCCACTGCGAAATCACTTGCATCGCACATCAATTCAAATGGTTTCTCCCAATCAGGAGCTACTATCACAGGTGCAGTGATTAAAGATTTCTTCAGAGTTTCAAAATATGATAAGCACTCAGCTGTGAACTCAAATGCACTATCATGCTCCAGCAATTTGCTGAGTGGCTTGGAGATTTTAGAGAAATCTTTGATGAATCTTCTATAAAAGCCTGCATGACCTAGGAAACTTCTGATGCCCTTCACAGAATTAGGAGGAGGGAGCTTTTCAATCACTTCTATCTTAGCTTTATCCACCTCCAAACCTTTCTTTGATACCTTGTGGCCCAACACAAAGCCCTCTTTTACCATAAAGTGACACTTTTCCCAGTTCAGCACTAGATTAGTTTCCTCGCACCTGTGCAACACTTGTTCTAAGTTACCCAAACATACCATGAATGAGTTTACAAACACTGAAAAATCATCCATGAATATCTCCATGGTCTTCTCAATGAAATCAGAAAAGATAGCCATCATACATCTCTGGAATGTCGCAGGAGCATTGCAAAGCCCAAATGGCATTCTTCTGAAAGCAAATGTACCATATGGACAAGTGAATGTGGTCTTCTGCTGATCTTCTGGTGCCACTGCAATCTGATTGTAGCCCGAATAACCATCCAATAAGCAATAAAATTCTCTTCCAGATAATCTATCGAGCATTTGATCAATGAATGGTAGTGGAAAATGATCTTTCCTTGTGGCTTTGTTCATCTTTCTGTAATCCATGCATATCCTCCACCAGGTAACTGTTCTTGTAGGAATGAGCTCATTCTTTTCATTCTTCACCACAATCACTCCTCCCTTCTTTGGAACACATTGCACATGACTCACCCATACACTGTCTGAAATGGGATAAATAATTCCTGCATCAAGCCATTTAATGACCTCCTTCTTTACAACCTCTTTCATTATTGGATTCAATATTCGCTGGCCCTCGATACTGTTTTTAGCATCCCCCGCTAGCAAAATCTTGTACATACAAAGACTAGGACTGATTCTTCTAATGTCTGCCATTTGCCACCCGATAGCTTTCTTGTGCCTCTTCAAAACTGAAATTAAGCTGCTTTCTTGCTCAGAAGTTAAGACAGAAGAATGATAATAGGAAGAGTTTCTTTCTCCCCAAGGTAAACATACTTCAAATGGGAAGGTAACTGCTTTAATTCAAGGGTGGGAGGTCTTTCAATGGAGGGTACATTTTCTTTGAAGGTGTTTGAAGATACATCCAATGATTCATATTTTCTAATCCAGGATCTGTATGCTACACTCCCTTCTACTATCTGTTTCAGTTCTTCATTTTCAAGAATAATCTCCTCATTCAATTCAAATTCCTGCTCCCATTTCTTTTCGGATGCTATCATATGCTCTTGTACCAGAGATTCCATATCAGTAAGATAAGATCAGCTCTCCATCTCTTCATCAGGATAGTGTAATGCATTAAAGACATTGAGGGTTACTTGTTGATCATTCACCCTCATAGTGAGCTCTCCTTGTTGCACATCTACCAATGTTCTTCCAGTGGCAAGGAAGGGTCTTCCAAGAGTGATAGGAACTTCCTTGTCAGCCTCAAAATCCAGAATAATGAAATCCATTGGAAACACAAATTTGTCCACCTTTATCAGAACATCTTCAATCTTTCCTTCTGGGTACATAATGGATCTGTCAGCGAGTTGCAAAGTAACAGTGGTTGGTCTAGCTTCTCCAGTCTGCAGTTGCTTGAAAATAGACATTGGCATTAGATTTATGTTAGCTCCAAGGTCATACAAAGCTTTTCCGCAGTAAGTATTCCCTATTGAGCATGGAATTGTAAAACTCCCTGGATCTTTCATTTTCTGAGGTACCTTATTTTGCAAGATCTGATTGCATTCCTTGGTCATGGCCACAGTTTCAAACTCTCCCAACCTCTTTCTCTTTGTAAGAATATCTTTCATAAATTTGGTGTAGTTGGGCATCTGCTGTAAGGCTTCAACCAGAGGTATGTTAATATGCAGTTGCTTTAGGATTTCTAGGAATTTGTTGAACTGCTTTTCTTGAGCTGTTTTCCTTAGTCTTTGTTGGAAAGGAGGAGGTGACCTTTCTGGAATTAACTTGACCTCTTTCTGCTTGGGAATTTCTTGCTCTGGTTCTTCTTCTCTTGGAGTGACTTTAGGAATTTCCTGTTCTGGTTCAACTGTATCAGAATTTCTTGCTGTTGGTTGCTTAAATGTTACCATATCCTGCAGCTCTTTACCACTTCTCAGATTTATAGCTTTAACCTATTCCTTCCCTTTGTCAGCAGAAGTTGATGGACTTTATATGGATGCAGGCAGGGTTCCATTTGGCCTATTTGTGAGGGCAGTAGCCAACTGACCTACCTGATTCTCCAGGATCCTCACAGCTACACCTTGATTCTGAATTTGGGCCCTGGTTTCAGTCATGAAGGGTTTCAGCATGGTTTCCAGAGAAGGTTCCTTAGCTAGGGCTTGGGTCTGCTGCTGCTGACTGTTTTGTCCCTGTAGTTAGAATTGTGGTGGAGTATTTCCAACTGAGGAATTCAGTGTGTTGTTGTAATTCCCATAGCTGAAATTTGGATGTTGCTTCCAACCCGGGTTGTAAGTATTAGAGTATGCATTATTTCCTCTATTACCCATATAATTCACTAAGACTGGGTTGCTGGGACACTCTTCAAATAAATGTCCCCCCTCCACAGAAGATGCGTGAAATAGAACTCAGTTGACCACAGGTTCTGTCATAGCAGGTTCTTTACTGGCATTAGTAGAAGTTAGATTTTTCAGCATGTTAGTAATGGAAGCAAGCTGAGCAGAAAAGGCGGTTGTTTCCTTCACTTCAAGTATTCCAGCTGAAGTTTTAGCCGAATTGGCCCTCACAGTTGGCCATTGATAGCTGTTTGCAGCTATGCTCTCAACCAATGCATAAGCTTCATTATATGATTTTGTTAAAAATGTCCCTCCAGATGAAGCATCTAACATCAATCTTGAAGGAGGCAGGAGTCCATTGTAGAAGGTTTCTATTTGGATGCATACAGGGATGCTGTGATGAGGACATCTTCTCAACAACTCCTTGAACCTTCCCCACGAGTCATACAGAGATTCCTTATGATTTTGCTTGAATGAAGTTATGTCACTCCTCATTCGTGCGTTTTTTGTAGGAGGGAAGTACTTAGTCAAGAACTTTTCAGCTAGGCCATTCCATGAAGTAATGGAGTTGGCCTCCAATGAGTTTAACCAGGCCTTGGCTCTGTCCCTCAAGGAATAAGGAAAGAGCCTTAACTTGAAAGCGTCATCACTTACTCCAGGGATCTTGAAATTGCTTGCCACTTCCAGGAATTGCCTCAGATGCAAGTGTGGATCTTCAGTAGGGGCACCACTAAACTGCCCGACAGTTTGCAGCATTTGAAACATCATTGGTTTGAACTCAAACTGCTGGGTAGTTATTTCTGGTCTCACAATCCCAGTGTTCATGGTTTGGGGATCAAAGACAGCATAGTCCCTAATGGACCTATCTCTATCATTTGCCATTTCAATCATGCCCGACTGATCCTCTTCTTCATCTCCAAGAAAGTGAGCCATGAAGCCTAAGTCAAAGTGTTGATCTCGTGCTCTCTGTTCTTTAGTTCTTTTCCTTAGCTTCTTTGCGGTTTTTCAATTTATAAATATAATTGGAACTCAGGTGTACCCTTGCTGCGCATACAAATGTACCTGTAGCTAAGCAAAGCACACAGAGCTTTAAGTACTAGCTAATTAGAAAAAGTTGACAAAAGAATTTAAATATTCAACACCATTGTAATCCCCGGCAACGGCGCCAAAAACTTGTTGTTTGGTTAAATGTGATGTGTGCAAGTATACACAATCGTAACAAGTAATAAAGAGTGAGTAAAGGTCGTTCCCATGAGGATTTAAATGTATTGAATATAAATTCTAGAATTAACCTTCCCTATTTAGCTTAACAAAATAAAACATAACTTTAAGCATGTAAAGTAAATGGAGCAATTGGGTGTTAGAACAGTAATAATAAATGCATGAAAGTAGTAAGAGCAATAAATGAGTGTTTTAAAGCAGAGATGGAAACAACTAGGATTCTAATCCTTTGTAATCTTAACTTCAGGGTAATCGATGCTTCAGGATGATACAGCATTTAGTCCAGGAATTGAAGTTTGCTTTCCAGTGGTAAAAACCGAGTTCATTAAAAGCTTCTTATTCCTAAGTTCATATTAATTTCCCTCAGTTGTCAGATAATTGCGTCCAGCTACTTAAAGACTTGAAGGCTATTCCTAGCTCATTCAACACAATTAATTTTCCAATTAATTGTTGTATCTTTATCTTCTAATCAAGTCCACTAATTAAGTTTTCCCAAACCCAACTATCTAGTATTCCAAATTAGTTGATCAATCAAAAATGAAATTAAGCTTTCTAACAGAGAAGAAGAAAATGAATAACATCGATTTGCATAAATCTCCCTTAAGTATCAATTACAAATTCATAGAGTGCTAGCCAAGAGAATTTAGCTCATAATGAGCTTAAAGACAAAACCAACAAGAGAAATGGAAAATAAAGGCATAATGCGTAAATGCAAATTACCGAGAGGACAATGATGAGTCGGTACTCAAGCATCTGATGCCAGCTGCATCATGACGAGCTCTCTCTAAAGCAAGGTTACAATCCTATTTGTACTAGCTCCCAAAAGTAGGGTTACACTCTCTCTCTTGCCTCACTTTTTGGGCTTACAAAAATTCAAAGAATAAAATAGTCCTTGACCCAATTCCCAAGTACACACAGCTGCTGCCTTGCATTTCCTCTTTCCTCGTTTTGGTATAGCGAAGCAAGTTCTTTGTCCTGTAGTGAAGGTGTGCTGAGTTGACATTTCTTTTGTCTTGTATTGATCCTCTTCCCAAACGCTGCAGCATTCCATAACATTCCAGAGCAACTCCTGCAGTAATTTCACTTCTCAATCCTGCTCAAAACTCAAACAAACCTTCAACAAAAAAAAAAAAAAATTTCAGATTTCACAGCTTTTTCGGCATTTTAACCATTCAACACAGATGATTACTAAATAAAGCAAAACTTGAATTCCTATCCAAAATTTAATCAAAATAAGAACAATGACAAGCTAGAAAAATAGTAATAACTCTTATTTCTAAGAGTTATCATCTAGGTATTGAGAAGTTGTGAAGAATACCACTCTCTTCACAAAACTTCTGAAATAGCTCATTTTCAAACTCTCCCCCATGATCACTTCTGATTGAAGTGATACACATGCCTTTTTCATTCTGAACACGTTTGCTGAATACAGAAAAGACCTTAAAAGACTCATCCTTGTGAGTTATGAACATAACCCAGTCCATCTAGTGTAATCGTCTACTATGACAAGACCATATTTCTTACCACTGACAGAGGCAGTCCTTGTTGGACCAAAATGATCAAGATGTAGCAACTCTGGTGGTCTATTGGTACTGACAACATTCTTAGATTCAAATGAACATTTGACTTGTTTTCCCTTTTGACATGCATCACTGAGAGCATCAGATTTAAACTTAAGGTTTAGTAGTCCTCTCACGAGGTTATGCTTGTTTAGCTTTGAAATTAATTTCAAGCTTGCATGACCCATCATTTTGTGCCAAATCCATCGCTCATCTTCAATGGACACTAGACATGAGTCACTTTGATTTTAGAGGTCCTCCAAGTCAATTTTGTAGAGATTGTTTTACCTTTTTGCAGTGAATAAAAATGATCTATCATCTTTTTTGACAGTACACATATTCTTATCAAAAGACACTTCACATCCACTGTCACATAATTGACTTATGCTAAGTAGATTGTGCTTCAAGCCATTTACCAAAAGAACATTATCAATGGAGGGAAAATGATGTTTACCAAATTTACCTATACCAATGATTTTCCCTTTCTGATTTCCTCTAAATATGACCCAGCCACCATCTTTGGGTTTAAGGTTTGGGACATAGACTTTTCTCCCGTCATGTGTCATGAGCAGCCACTGTCCAAGTATCAAGACATCTGTTTTCTTCCTGTTGTTAAGCAAATCTGCAACATGTATTATCTTATCTTTAGGTACCCAAACTGACTTGGGTCCTTTCTTGTTAGTTGTAACTGGACGAGTATGCTTAGTATATTTATTGTGTATGCATCTAGATGTAATGTGCCCATTTTTTCCACATACTTTACAAAAGGTGTTAGACGAGCTAGACTTAGCTTTGGTATGTTTATTTGGAGATTTTGAAGCTCTATTTTGTTTAAGTGGTTTTGACTTTTTGTGAGACGCGTCTTGCTTCTCTTTGTCATAACCGAGACCAGATTTATCATAAGGTGACCTCGAGTACCTTAAAATGAGGCTAGGCTTATCTGAGCCTCCCACAAGCTTTGACAGAGAGTCGGTTAGATATGTTACATCTTGTTTCAGTTTTGTAACTTTTCATGAAACATCAAGGTCACACATCATTTTGTCAGCTAGACTGACATTCATTGATTTTAGTGTATCCTTTTCGTTTTTAAGGTTTTGTTTCTCAGTGCAGACCCTATCATATTCTTTAGATAGTTTAGAGAATTTCTTTTTGAGACTCTTATATTCTAGTGATAGTATGGATGACTCATGCAACAATTCATCAAAAGCATTTTGAATAGAGGAGAAGTCAGAGTCCATTACCTCAGCATCAATCTATTCACTTTCTGATGCAGTGTCTGCCATGAGACAGATATTTGCCTCTTCCTCAGCTTCATTTTCTTCATCTAAAGAAGATAGATCAAGGTCCTCCCATGTGGCCATTAACCCTTTCTTCTTTTCGAAGAATTTCTTTTTGTCCTTTAGCTCAGGGCAGTCTGCTTTGAAATGATCAGGTTTCTTGCATTCAAAGCACAAGGGTGGACCTTTTTCCTTGGAGTCTGACTTCTCCTTGGAAAACTTTTTATTGAGTTGCTTCCTTCAGAAACCATCTTTCTTTGTCCACATATGTTGAATCTTTCTGGAGATAAAGGATAATTCATCCTCTCCTGATTCTTCATTATCATCAGATGTGTAACATCCCCGCTTCCTGGGAAAACTTCCCAGGAGGTCACCCATCCCAGAATTACTCCAAGTCAAGCACGCTTAACTGTGGAGTTCTTAAGTGATGGGCTACCGAAAAGAAGATGCATCTTGTTAGTATAGGTAGTATCAATCAATTCATATAAGCCTTCCTCAACTGTATAGTCCCATACCTACACAGTCTCAGGATCCCTCTCATTCGGGTGTGTAATTGGTTCATTCACGTATCCTTCCTCCTAGAAGCCTGCCAGGAGCCGCTCCTTGTCCGTGCCTTCTTGCATCGGCGACCACTCCCCGTCCTCGTCGGCACCCGGGTGTTACATGCCCACCAGTTTCCGCTTGGTTCGTCCCCGAACCACACCGTGCTGGGAGAGGTGCTGCTCTGATACCATTTGTAACATCCCTGGTTGCTCTATGGATTGACGACTGTCCCCACAGTGCTTTGTCCTCACTCACACGCTTCCTGGGAAAACTTCCCAGGAGGTCACTCATCCCAGAATTGCTCCAAGTCAAGCACGCTTAACTGTGGAGTTCTTAAATGATGGGCTACCGAAAAGAAGATGCATCTTATTAGTATAGGTAGTACCAATCATTTCATATAAGCCTTCCTCAACTATATAGTCCCATACCTAAACAGTCTCAGGATCCCTCTCATTCGGGTGAGTAATCGGTTCATTCATGTGTCCCTCCGCCTAGAAGCCTGTCAGGAGCCGCTCCTTGTCCGTGCCTTCTTGCACCGACGACCACTCCCCACCCTCGTCGACACCCGGGTGTTACATGTAACATCCTAAAATTCTAACATAATTAATTTGAAAAAAATAAATAATAATAATAATAATAATAATATTAAGTTATTAAAAAGTGTAGTGCAAATAAAATATAAACGGGAGATTTAGTGTAAAGAAGTGATGGTATAAGGATTTATTGAAATTTATTAACTATTATAAAGAATGTAAAATTATATATATATATGAAAAAAGAAAAGAAAAGAAGGATACTTGGGCGTTAAAACCAAGCAGCCATGCTTTTGGCTTAAGAAATTTTTTTAAAAAAAAACCTAAAAACGCTAGTGACCGTGCCTGCTGCCATGTATATATAAATCGGTTACTGTGCAAGTTAGTAGCGCCGCAACACTGTAGAAAGGAGAAGGTTTATGCGTTTCCTTCCTTGGCAGTACGACTTTTATAATACATAGATCCAAGAACGTCAGTGAAAGGAAGAATAATTTTTAAGGAAGCACTAGTTTTTATCATACATAATTTTTAGAGCATATTGGAGGTCTTCGAGAGGTGAGCAACAATACCTTTTAATAACCCTTTCCATGGTACATGTGTTTGTTGTGTTGAGCGATTTACCTATGATTTTGAGAGATTTTAATTGAATGATATATGTTATTAATAAACTAATTTTTTTAGGGGTTTTGAATTAAAATAAAAAAGATTATTAAATTGGGTATTTATTCTTGTTACTGATTGCATGAAATACATGATTGGTATTTGTATTAGTTGAATGACGTGCTTATTGGTGTGTGCTATGCCATGTGAGTTTATTTGACATGCATGATAAGATCAAATATTTAATTTTTGGTAAAGGAATTGTTACACGTATGAGACATGAAATTGTGCCTTATGATGAATTGTATGATGTTTGCCGCAATACCACCTATGATAGGGGTATCGAAGAGAAATACCGCCTTAAGGGGGTATCGAAAGTAACATCGCCATGTGGTTGGGATGTCGAAGATGAGTAATACTACCTAAAAAGGAGTATCGAAAGTAACACCGCCACAGGTTGGGGTGTCGAAAAAGGAGAAATACCACCATGTGCACATGAGAGGTATCGAAATGGAAATGTCCCCGACAGGAGGGTGACATCGAAACACTCCTCGTGAGTAGGGGTGGGCAATGAGATGCCATTGTCGTGTGATGTGTGAATATATGGCATGCCGGCAAGAGGCCAATTTAATTAGGAGGTCTTCGGACCGCTTGGATTAAACTAGAATTTATCTGGTATATGGAATGTGATGTATTGAGATGAGATTATTATTGATATTTAAAGTATTTTTTTTTATATACATTATTTTGGAAAATTAGCGGGTGCCATGGACAGTTTTTCCGGTTACCGCGCCGGCTGAGAACAATGCTATTTTCGAAAATATTTTTTTAAACTCTATTGTTGATCACTGGGATTTTATATCTCATTATAAGTATTGTTTTCAGAGCACGAGGAGGACGTCATTGAAACTGAAGAGGCGTGAAGACTTAGTGGATTCTATTAGTTATTCTTTCTAGTTTGGTTAGTATTTTCTTAAATAAGGAGCTATATGTGGCTAGACACATTTATTTATTTATCGTTGGGTTTGTTAGTAGACGCCCGGTATTGAGGCTTGTGGTTTTCATTTATATTTATATTCATTACATGGATATTTTTTACTATTTTATTTAATATGAGGTATTTTCCTACTTAGTTATTTGAGAAAAATTTTATGACTTTTGTTTTTTTTAATTAAATGTTTTGAAGGATTTTTTAATTTCATTTATATTGTTGATCTGATATGTTTACCTATGTCTGGTCTGGATATTATTTTGGGCATGGACTGGTTGTCTCGTAATAATGTTATTATTGATTGTGCTAGTCGAACTATTTCATCCATTCCACAGTCCATGTCTGTTGACTCTCCTAGGACGGAACACCTTATCTCTGCTACCTCATGTCATAAGTGCTTAGTTGAGGGAGCTCAGGGATATATACTTCTCTCTTCTGCTAAGATAGAGGCTGAAAGTGATATAGCGGAGTTGCCTATTGTGTGTGAGTTCCCAGATGTGTTTCCTAAGGATGTCTCTAGTTTACCTCCAGATAGAGAGATTGAGTTTACCATAGATCTAGTACCTGAGAGTGGACCTGTATCAGTAGCACCCTATAGGATGACACCTCTAGAGTTGAGCGAGCTCAAGAAACAGATAGAGGATATGTTACAAAAGAGGTTTATTAGGCCTAGTGTGTCACCTTGGGGAGCACCAGTGCTTTTAGTGAAGAAAAAAGATGGGAGCATGAGGTTGTGTGTTGATTATAGGCAACTGAATAAGGTAACCATCAAAAACAAATATCCCTTGCCTAGGATAGATGATCTCTTAGATCAGTTAAGGGGAGCGTCAGTGTTTTCCAAAATAGATCTAAGATCGGGATACCATCAAATTAGAGTTAGAAGCGAGGACATCCCTAAGACAACCTTCAGGACAAGGTATGGGCACTATGAGTATGTGGTGATGCCCTTTGGTGTGACCAACGCCCCAGCCGTTTTCATGGACTACATGAATCGGATCTTTAGGACCTTTTTGGACAGGTTTGTGGTGATGTTCATAGATGATATTTTAGTATACTCTAGGACGCCAGAAGAACATGGAGGACACTTAAGGTTAGTGTTGCAGATCTTGAGGGACGAGCGTCTTTATGCCAAACCGGAGAAGTGTGAGTTTTGGCTAGACGAGGTAAAGTTTTTAGGACACACAATCTCAAAGGATGGTGTAGTGGTTGATTCCTCTAAAGTTGATGCGGTGTTGGGATGGGAATAACCTAAGACAGTAACCGAAGTGAGAAGTTTCTTAGGCTTAGCTGGTTACTATATGAAGTTCATAGAGGGGTTCTCTAGATTAGCCTTACCTTTGACCCAGTTGACTAGGAAGGGGAAACCTTTTGTGTGGTACTAGGAGTGTGAGGACGGGTTCCAAGAGCTTAAGAGGAGATTGGTGTCATCACCAGTCTTAACTATACCGGATCCCTTAGTGAGTTTTGTGGTATACTGCGACGCATCTAAGAATGGCTTAGGATGTGTCTTAATGCAGGAGGGCAAGGTGGTAGCATATGCCTCTAGGCAGCTTAGGCCACATGAGGGGAATTACCCTACCCATGACCTAAAGCTAGCAGTTGTGGTTTTTGCCCTTAAGATTTGGAGGCATTACCTTTATGGGGCAACGTTTGAAGTTTTTAGTGACCATAAAAGCCTTAAATATCTGTTCGACCAGAAGGAGTTGAACATGAGACAACGAAGGTGGATGCAGTTACTTAAGTACTATGAATTCGAGTTGAAGTACCATCCGGGAAAAGCCAATGTGGTGGCAGATGCTTTGAGTAGAAAGTCCCTACACGTGTTAAGCTTGATGGTGCAAGAGCTGAACCTCATGGAAGAGTTTAGGGACATGAATCTGGAAGTGTTGGATGTGTCCTTAAATGTCTTAAGTTTGAAGTTGAATAGGTTGGAAATTAATAGTGACCTCAGAGATGAGGTTAGGCGGGAACAACTCTTAGACTAGGAGTTGCAGTCTCGGTTAGGACAAGAGGGTTATGAGTTGTCAGTTGATGGGCTAGTGAAGTTTAAGAATAGGATCGTTGTTCCTAAGGAGGGGAGCCTTGGAGAGAAGATATTAGAGGAAGCTCATAAGGGAAGGTTTACCATACATCCTGGAATAACTAAGATGTACCAAGACCTTAAGAGGATGTATTGGTGGCCAGGAATGATAAAGGATGTGGCTAGATTCGTAACTAGATGTTTAGTGTGCCAAAAGGTTAAGATAGAACATCAGAAGCCTTCGGGGTTGTTACAGTCCTTGGAGATTCCAGAATGGAAGTGGGAGAGAATTTCTATGGACTTTGTGATGGGGCTACCTAAGACGCGTTTGGGCTTAGACGCCATTTGGGTGATAGTGGATAGGTTGACCAAGTCTGCCCACTTCTTGCCAATTAAGGCAACCTATAGATTAGACAAGTTGGCATACCTCTATATCAAGGAAATAGTCAAGCTTCATGGGATACCCACATCTATAGTGTCAGATAGAGACCCGAGGTTTACCTCTAGATTTTGGAGAGCTTTTCAGCAAGTCTTTGGGACTAAGTTGAACCTTAGCACGACTTATCATCCCCAAACGGATGGTCAGTCAGAGCGGACCATTCAGACCCTTGAGGACATGCTTAGAGCGTGTGTCTTGGATGAAGGAGGGAGTTGGGATAGATTCCTACCTCTCATTGAGTTTGCGTATAACAATAGTTATCGCGCTAGTATAGGCATGACACCCTATGAGGCCCTATATGGGAGGAAGTGTAGGTCCCCTTTATGTTGGTGTGAGGTAGGTGATAAAACCTTGATAGGACCCGAATTGGTCCAGGAAACCTCTGAGAGAATCAAAATAATTAGGGAGAGGATGCGCACGGCGCAAAGTATACAAAAGAGCTATGCCGACAAAAGGAGAAAGCCTCTAGAATTCTAGGAAAGTGAGCATGTATTTTTGAGAGTCACTCCTAAGACGGGGGTGGGGAGGTTGATGAAAGTCCGCAAGCTAAATCCTCGTTTCATGGGACCTTTCCAAATCCTTAAAAGAGTCGGGCCTGTTGCTTATCAATTGGCTCTTCCGCCATAGTTGGCAAACCTTCATGATGTTTTCCATGTGTCGCAACTCAGAAAATATGTGCCTGATGAATCTCATGTGATAGCTCCTGAGTCTGTACAATTGAAGGATAATTTGATCTATAAGCCAAAGCCTAGTGAAATCATGGACAAGAGCATTAAGACTCTGAGGAATAAGACGATTCCATTGGTGAAAGTGTTAGGGGAAGGATTGACTCCTGAGGAAGCCACTTGGGAGATGGAGGAGGACATCGTTCGTCAATATCCAGATTTTATTATCTAAGGTATGGTAACATTTTAGTTTTGAATGACATGTTACAATAAGTGCGTGTGTATGAGATGGATTTCGGGGACGAAATTCTTTAAGGAGGGGAGAAAATGTAACATCCTAAAATTCTAACATAATTAATTTGAAAAAAATAAATAAATAATAATAATAATAATATTAAGTTATTAAAAAGTGTAGTACAAATACAATATAAATGGGAGATTTAGTGTAAAGAAGTGATGATATAAGGATTTATTGAAATTTATTAACTATTATAAAGAATGCAAAATTATATATATATATATATATATATATATGAAAAAAAAGAAGGATACTTGGGCGTTAAGAAAGAAATTTTTTTAAAAAAAAAAAACCTAAAAATGCTAGTGACCGTGCCTGCTGCCATGTATATGTAAATCAGTTACTGTGCAAGTTAATAGTACGACTTTTATAATACACAGATCCAAGAACGTCAATGAAGGGAAGAATAATTTTTAAGGAAGCACTAGTTTTTATCATACATAATTTTTAGAGCACATTGGAGGTCTTCGAGAGGTGAGCAACAGTACCTTTTAATAACCCTTTCCGTGGTACATGTGTTTGTTGTGTTGAACGATTTACCTATGATTTTGAGAGATTTTAATTGAATGATGCATGTTATTAATAAAACAATTTTTTTAGGAGTTTTGAATTAAAATAAAAAAATATTATTAAATTGGGTATTTATTCTTGTTACTGATTGCATGAAATACATGATTGGTATTTGTATTAGTTGAATGACGTGCTTATTGGTGTGTGCTATGCCATGTGAGTTTATTTGACATGCATGATAAGATCAAATATTTAATTTTTGGTAAAGGAATTGTTACACGTATGAGACATGAAATTGTGCCTTATGATGAATTGTATGATGTTTGCCGCAATACCACCTATGATAGGGGTATCGAAGAGAAATACTGCCTTTAGGGGGTATCGAAAGTAACATCGCCATGTGGTTGGGATGTAGAAGATGAGTAATACTACCTAAAAGGAGTATCGAAAGTAACACCGCCACAGGTTGGGGTGTCGAAAAAGGAGAAATACCACCATGTGCACATGGGAGGTATCGAAATGGAAATGTCCCCGACAGGAGGGTGACATCGAAACACTCCTCGTGAGTAGGGGTGGACAATGGGATGCCATTGTCGTGTGATGTGTGAATATATAGCATGCCGGCAAGAGGCCAATTTAATTAGGAGGTCTTCGAACCGCTTGGATTAAACTAGAATTTATCTGGTATATGGAATGTGATGTATTGAGATGAGATTATTATTGATATTAAAAGTATTTTCTTTTATATACATTATTTTGGAAAATTAGCGGGTGCCATGGACAGTTTTTCCGGTTACCGCGTCGGCTTAGAACAATGCTATTTTCGAAAATATTTTTTTAAAACTGTATTGTTGATCACTAGGATTTTATATCTCATTATAAGTATTGTTTTCAGAGCACGAGGAGGATGTCATTGAAACTGAAGAGGCGTGAAGACTTAGTGGATTCTATTAGTTATTCTTTCTAGTTTGGTTAGTATTTTCTTAATTAAAGAGCCGTATGATTCAGATTCATCAGATGATTCAGCAGCTTTGAGAACTTTTGATGAACTTGCTTTCTTTGCCTTTAGGGCAATAGATTTTCTTTTTCTGGAGTTTTCTTCTTCATTAAGTTCAAGTTCATGAACCTTGAGAGATCCAAGAAGCTCTTCCAGAGAGTGTGTATTCAGGTTTTTTGCTTCCTGAATAACAGTTACTTTGGATCTCCACTACTTGGATAAACTTCTTAGAATTTTTTTGACATGATCTCTATTCTCATAGATTTTTCCAAGAGATATGAGACTGTTGGTGATGGTTTGGAATCTTCCAAACATTTGGTCTATTGTTTCATGTTCACCCATCCTGAACAGCTCATACTGATGAACCAGCATGCTAATCTTGGATTCCTTAACTTGTGATGAACCCTCATGAGCTAGGTCAAGAGTATCCCAGATTTCTTTAGCAGTATTGCAGCTGTGAACTTTGTCATGTTCAGATCTGGTGATGGCACACATCAAATAATGCTTAGCTTCAAGATTCAGTTGATGCTTTGCCTTTTGATCTGCTGTCTAGTCTGCTCTAGCAACAACAGCTCCATTTTCATTTCCTCTACTATGTGGAATCTAAGTATATATCTGCGTTCAGATGGATCCTGGCACAGCGGACCTGAACTACTCAGGGGTTCGAGCCCTGATGTTCGACAATGCTGACCAAGGGAACACTTGGGTGATTAACCTAGGAGCTCGGAGTGCCACTTATACACAGGTCCTATGAGAACACTCCGAGGTACGGTAGCAGACGGACCACAACAGTTGATTCATAGTAGGGAGACGATTGAAGTTTCATTACCGCCCATTTGGATGATCCTACGATATCTGGTACAACACGGAAATCTGGAGCACCAACCACCTCCTTTTGTTCATCCGTTACAACAGGTAGCACCAGAGTCACCTCCTGCACCTATAGTCTTGATTCCAGAGGATGTACAGGTGGAGATGGAGGAGGACCCCGAGGAGGATCCGATGGTTGATCCAGACTATATTCCTTTAGATGACGGAGGGTTTCCAGCTGTTGGAGAGGGGGCTGTTGTATCCTCTCCAGATACACCTCCCGGAGGTGGGGGAGTTTATACTGGACTCCCCAGTGGATTTCTGTTGTGATGACTAGCTTAGGATGTAGATTACGGAAAGAATGGGATTTTAGGTTAGTCTGACTTAGTGGCTACTGAAAGCCATCTTTTGAGTAGTGTTTTTTAGACTCCCGCTATGACATAGTTATGATGTTTCAGTTGGTGTAAAATATGTGTGACAGTAGATGGTGACCTGGTAAGAAAAATGTCTTTTGTATAACGTTGAGACATATGTAATATATATAGTGATGTATATTATTTTACTGGTGTTCGAGTGTGTGTACATTAAAAAAAAAATTATCACTATTTTTTGAGAAGTTTAAGGAATTAGAAAATGAGTCTTGTTTTTCGAAGGAAACTAGCAAATTAGTATCTTTATTAAGTTTGATTTTTGCAACATGTCACGTAAATGTGATACCTGGGAAATGGGGTGTCGCAAGAAGCTTGGTTGAGTTGAGGTGATTTTCAGACTCTTCAAGTGTGATCTCCTGACTCACTAGGTTAGTTGCTTTTAATTATGATTTGTCTTTCTGTCTATTTCTTCAACGAATTTCAAAGGGAGTGAGCCAATATTCTCAAAACTGAAGCTTTTTCCCCCTTTGTATACTCTGATATTATGATGATACACTCTTACGCCATTTAGTTAGCATTTTAACATTAGCTAAAGGTTTTTGATTTCATTTGAGCTTTTGTGTTTAGGAGTTTCATACTCTGTTTCACTAATCCATTTCTATATAATTTGAGAATTATATCCGACTACAGTAATCCCGTCAATGGTCATAGTAATAATGATATTTTATTTAATTGTTTCCGTAATCTATTCCTATATTAAATTGTTTCCGCTAAGTATAGCCTGCCCTGTGTCTTTGTCTCTAGAGACTTCTTAAAGAAACTCTTGTTTCTTCAAATGTTATGAGAATTAAAAAAGCTCTCTCTTCTATCATTCATTCTCTATTCTCACCCACTTGCTGATCCTTATTCTCTCCAACTTGGCCCTTTTACTTCCAATTCATTCATTTATCTTGATTGTCATGTATCACTCGGGCTTAGCTTCAACATTTATTGCTTTCTTTTAGGATGCATTGGAGAGAGGTTTGGAAAAGTGAACGAGGTTCCTGTAATAAGAGTGTATGATTCTACTCCCGCTGGCCAAAAAACTTGCTTACACATACAGAGTAAGATTACACATGAATTTTGTTTGTTTTTTACCACTGGCACTGAGTACAATTGCTAGCAATATTAATATCATTCATATATACAATGAGAGTTAGAACTATACTTATTTGTATTGTTATACAATAAGACACACTTTTGTATGTTTGTTATAATGGAAGTTGAATATTTTGTATATGTTTATGTTGATGCATCATCTGAGCTTAGTGGATCACTTTCTTCAATGTGTGCCGCTTGGTGGTTCACAGCAGTGGCAGAGGTTATTCAATAACTTAGTCTTAGTTTGTGTGTTGTGAGAGTTTTTCATGAATATTCCATTATAAAGGTTCTTTCAGAGCATTTGTTGAATAAACTCTTTTGATTTTCTTTCAATTAGGTGAAAATGCATAGTAAGCATTGCTAGTCCTTTAGCATTGAAAAGTGCATGATCAGTATTAGGTTACTAATCTTTGTTGTTATATATTTGCCCCTTGATCTTTCTTTCTAATGAGAGGCTTATTCTAAATTTCAAAGATGAATGAGTTTATTTGAGCCTTGCAGATTGAGATAAATGCTCAATTAATTTAAAATTTTGTTTTCTCTCAATTTAATCTTGTCTTTACAAGTAAAATGTGTATCTGAATATAGCTTAGTTATGTGTCAGTAAAAGTTCATCTCTATCATTAATGGATCCAACTTAAATTGAAAGAAAGAGGATTTATGTTACTTAGGAGGGTTATAGAGCAGCATTAAGTTTAAGTTGTGGAAGTCCCCTATAATACCTTTGTCTTTCTCAGGTCATGGAAGTGAAGTTAATTTAGGAGGGGGAATAGGAGCAGCATTAAGTACACCAGAAAATAGTATATTTCTGATATTATTTAATTGTCTTTTTAATTAGATTTAATTTTAATCCGTTGTCAGTGAATTTAATCATATGTTACCACATCATAAAAGTGGACCAAATTTAAACTACTTTGAGCTTGAGAAGAGGATCTCCTCCAACTACATGCACGAGAAATGTCATTTCCACAACAATTAGCTGGAGCACAACAGTGTTTCTGCCATTTTATTGCATAATTTGTGAGCAAATGTGGCTGTTACTTTTAAGAGGTGGCAGGGACCATGAGGAAAAATCTAGTAAACCAATCAGGGCATCAACTTTGCTGTGGCTTTTGCTTTATGTTTTGGGAATTGTTGGACCACAACCTAGATGCCTTGAAATGTTTTATTTGCTTCTCCCATAAATTTGTGTTGGTATTTTTTTAAAATCTGTTTCTGTCTCAGTTTAAGTATAGAAATTTATATATTAATTACAATTACAGGCATGCAGTATTACAAACCCATGAAACTTAAATTTTATATTCCAGAGAGTTATGTGCCAAAGGAATTTAGCATATGAAGCCCGGGCATAGCATAGATGCGTTCCTGATTTTCCTGTAGAATAAAATTTACTGTTTTATAGCTTAAGTTGCTACTATTTTTGGTATAGCTTAAGGTTTGCAATTTGTTTGTTTGCAATTTATTACTTCACAATTTGTTGGTACAGGTGTAAGACTGTAGGTTGTGTAGATAGACTATAAGTTTTGGGCAATACCCAGAGAATTCATTGTAGTTTGTTGCTGGGTTGCAGCTCTGCTCTATTATTTCCTGGTGATTTTATCACCATTGTCTTCTTTCATTTGCAGTCCCATAATAAAAAGGAGCATGAAACTCACTCACACCTGAAGAATTTCTACCATATATATTAGGGTCATGATAATCTTTCATCTGTATTCTTATCTCTTTGTTTGGGTTCCCATTATGACATGAGTGTGTGATTTTCTTTTGATGCCATATAGAACTTTGAACCTAACAATGCTGCTGTGAATATATGCAGATAGTGTGGTCATAGAAGTCCAGTAGAATCTGTTGCTTTTGACCCAGCAGAAGTGTTGGTTCTTACAGGAGCATAATCAGGTTCAATAGAGTTTGGGGATGTGGAAGGAACATAAAGTAAGTAAATTAGTAGTAAATGAAGATTTAGGCTCAGCTGTCACAACAACGGAGAAAGTAGCAATTATGTTAGCCAATAGGTTAATGTACTGATATATTGTTCTTGGAGGGTGATCATTGTATAAAGACATTAATTCTTTGTGGGGGGTGGGGAGATATGTTCCTCTCCATAATTGTTAAAATATAGTCATACATATTTGGTTTAACTGATAAGAGTTCATGTTATTGATGTCGTACAAACCTTTAGATGAAAGGAATGAATATCAGTCCGCCTTTGTTGTTTGTTAGAATAATGTATGGCTTAGTCAGGAGTTTTTTTTATTTATTATTCTGCATCTTCTATATTTCATCTCATTGACACCTGAAAATGAAATTTATGTGCCTCGCATTTTCCCAATTAAATGTGCCATTTTGTTGGAGTTAGACTGATCCTTCACTTTTTGGCCGTTGCTGCTACATATACATGACACCTATGCATGCCTACAAACCCATGTTGAAGATTTAATAATGTTTGAAGCTGGCATTACATATGAATCCCAATGTTTTGCCGTAGATTCAGTGTCAGCTCCTGTTGAACCTGGAGGACTTCCATGTCAAGCAGTTCCAAGTGTGGCACGATCTAGGCAAATAATTTCATGGGTATGTTAACTAATGTCCTAAGATCACTGGTTAAGGAAACCCAAAATAGAAAAGATTCATTGGAAAATCAAGTTCAACATTTTTTAAAACATGACATGTATCAAGTCCCAACGCAAATTTTTTTTTTTGAAGACCCTTAATCAATGTCCTAAGGATACTGGTTAGCATTCTTCTAATTTCATTTGTTTTTTTAATATTTTGTTACTAGGCATTTAAATGCTGTTGTCATAAGAATATGAAACTTATTTATATTTTAAATTAGAGGATTGAATATTTCTTTTTAATTGTCAAATTGCAAACAAATTTTAAAATTTATGTATTTTTTATATCGTGATCAATCATTGTTATACACATGCATCGCCAGGTAACTTGCTAGTTATTTAACTAATTGTGTCTAAATATGAAGTATTGGGTTTGTTCACATAGAAGACTTATTCACAATAGTAAACAAAAAAAATTAGTTAAAAAATAAATAAGAGAAAACTGTTTATAATGTTGGCAAAAACCAAATCATCCAATCCAATTCATTTTTAATTAGACTAGATTGGTTCAGATGATATGATAATCAATTCAATCTAAATCGAACTACAACTTATTGATTTAGATGACTTTTTGGCTCAAAATTGATTCAAAGCAAACATCTCTACTTTTGCATAAATACACTAACAGTTGTTTCTCAAAATATATTTCACTAAATTGATGTGATGTTGGGTTTGATCTTTGGATTTATATATATAAAGAAAACACTATTAATAGGGATCCCCATTTAGGTACAAAATAGTATCCGATAGATTAGTCTATTAGACTATTACCTATCGAATGAGGTGATACTCTAAAAATTTAAAAATTGATGTGGTGCACCATTACAGATACATATCGCCGGCCAATTTAATTTTCACAAATACATTACAAAATGTTCACTGAGCCAAGCTCCAATAACATAGCTAAGCTCAATTGCCTCTCCTGAAATTGCTTGATCAGCATACCCTCCATGTAGAATAGGAGGCATTTCATGCAAATTGAATTTACAACTATAGGATTTCATATGATCTTAAATCTCATACTACTATCCACCAGATGCATGAAGATACAGAGGGTTGCTCAAATTAGCATCAATCATCTGAGCTGTATTCACAAGATTCTTGCAATAAGGGTACAGCAGCACAACAGAATGACTCCTTATCCTTAAGGAGTAGACAACTGCCATCTAGATTCTGTAACACCCGGGTGCCGACGAGGATGGGGAGTGATCGTCGGTGCAAGAAGGCACGAACAAGGAGCGGCTCCTGACAGGCTTCTAGGCGGAGGGACACATGAATGAACCGATTACACACCCGAATGAGAGGGATCATGAGACTGTGTAGGCATGAAACTATACAGTTGAGGATGCCTTATATGAATTAATTGGTACTACCTATACAAACAAGATGTATCTTCTTTTCGGAAGCCCATCACTTAAGAACTCCACAGTTAAGCATGTTTGACTTGGAGCGATTGGGTGACCTCCTGAGAAGTTTTCCCGGGAAGCGTGTGAGTGAGGACAAAGCACGCTGAAAAGACCCGTGTTGTCTGTGGGGACAGTCGTCAATCCATAGAGCAGTCAGGAATGTTACAAATGATATCACAGCGGCACATCTCTCAGTATGGTGTGGTTCGTGTGGAAGTTGGTGGGCATGTAACATGCGAGTGCCGACGAGGGCGGGGAGTGGTCGCCGGTGCAAGAAGGCACGGACAAGGAGCGGCTCCTGACAAGACTTCTAGGCGGAGGGACACATGAATGAACCGATTACACACTCGAATGAGAGGGATCCTGAGACTGTGTAGGCATGAGACTATACAGTTGATGATGACTTATATAAATTGATTGATACTACCTATACAAACAAGATGTATCTTCTTTTCGAAAGCCCATCACTTAACGTGCTTGACTTGGAACGATTCTGGGATAGGTGACCTCCTGAGAAGTTTTCCGTGAGGACAAAGCAATCTGTGGGGACAGTCGTCAATCCATAGAGCAATCACCAATGTTATAGATTCCATTTCAGGTCTGTTATAGTAGATTGTGGTAGAGGAACATGAACACAATAGGCACCAGACGGGGTCCACATATATAAGTGTGTGCTTCCGGTGCAAAGAACAAGGCGTGCACATGTCGGATCCCACACTGCTGCTCTGATAGGGTCCTTCTGCACTAAGATTGCAGCAAGCTCGAGATGTCGAATATCCCAGATCCATAGCATTGTAGGCATGCTATCTGTACGACTACATAAGTATTGGCTATCATTGCTCCATGACAAAATACCTGCAATGAAAATGAGTTTAGTCATGTGGGAACCTTCTTTTGTACCTTCCAAGAGCCATCATGTAAAGCCAGAAACAAGACTTTAATAGTTCAGTGACAATCCAGATGGCTTGATTGGTCGAGTAAATTACATTTGAAAAGAAACTGATATTACATACATTACCATCAAAATGATAGTCTGTAGAAACCAAATTATCATCAATTAAGAATATGAAGAACTAGTGATGCAAACAATCCGAAGAAAATAACCTGCTAGTCTTACCAGAAGAGAGAAACAAAAATGCTTAACCAAGCCTCTTGGTTCAGCGGTTGTAAAGCCTGTCCTGGGACATTATGGGTGTCGATTCGGTTTGCTCCCGGGTTCGATTCTTAGCGGCGTTAAAATAATGCTTGGTTAGCGGAAGCCACGTCCCGCGTACAATGATGTCGACAGCATTGTGATACACTGGGTTTAGACCAATAAAAAGGAGAGAAACAAAAATGAAATAGTTTCTAGTTTATACTTTTGAGATGGACGAAGATTCTGAATGTTAAAAGCCCTGGAAAATATCAAATTAGAAACCTTCGGTGACCAGGTTACATATGGTAGATGTCACTGCCTCAAGACCACTCGACATTATAGGGAAAAGGTAGAAAAGAGAGGAGAGAAACTGGATAATATTATAATGATGTGACACTAACAATAACCAATGGAGATTACAAGATATTTACTAACATATGAAAAGTTGCATTTCCGTAGTACCAGTGACTTGATTGCCTTGCAACCTGATCTACTTTGGTCCTTAGGAAGGGAACCACTAGTTCATGCTACTACTAAGGCAACCCAAAAATCATGAAAACTGAAAAAATCATATCAACATCAAATAATTCCATTTTTTTCCTATTTACTGCACAAAAAATGAAAACCCTAACCTCTGCTTCTATGTGATCATTATATTATATAACAAGAAAGCTCATAATTGGTGGAATCAGAAAATTACAGAAGCAAAGCATAGCTTACCAATTCCTTGTTTGGGGTTAGGTTTGTCAGCATGAGGCTTCTGGAAAGGCAAATTGATAGGAACTTCCGTAACCTCATACCTGACTCTAAAGGGTTCTTCTGGAGCATCTGCTTGGAGAAAGAAAATTAAGGGGGAAAAAGGAATGTGAGGAAGAAAATAATCAAAGAAAACATCCAATAGCATCAAGAAACTGACTTCTGCTAGTTTCTACAGCAATTATGTTTACCATCATTTCCTTGGGAAAAATCATCGCTCAAACATAGTTCGGACATATCAAGTTGTAGTGGCTCATCTACTTCCAGCAATTTCATGGACATAGTAAATTAATTTCTCATGAACTGTAAAATCATCAACATTAATTTTATCCCAAAAAACCATGATCAACATGAAAAGTGGCAAAAAGGAATACGTTGAAAACAGCAGCATAACAAGGGCCACGAACTGTATTTGGGTGCATAAACTCAGCAAATGTCTTCCAAGTTAGGTGATTCAAGACCCGCAGCGTCTGGTCATAACTACCAACTGCTAGAAACTGACCACAAGGAGACCACGACACACTTTTAACCCCCAATCCACTTTCATACGCTTGATACTTGAAAAGGCACCTTCCGTCTGGAGAATAGATTAGAACCTATATCAAACAAGCAAGGATGAAGTTGATCAGTGTTACATGTGCTTTGAGAGTGCTCATTGGCCTCCATAGTTTGGACTCATTTGGTTACCCCTTCAACAATGGGTCGTAATGAGTCTTAAGCAAGACTTTGGGCAGAATTCTCAGTATGCTTGGCCTTCTGTTTTGGCCAATACTTGTTTTATGGAAGTGGCATAACCGGCAAACATTTGGTGATGATTTTGTTCGCCCTTCGAGATCTGTGCATGTTGTCATGCAGCATTTGGAGTGATTTAAGCAAGCTAGGGAAGGGCAGCGTGCGGTGGTCTTATATGGAAAGTGATGGTCAGTGGCTGTGTGGATTGTAAAAGGGTTTGAGGAGGACTACCTCATATATGTATGAATTATGGGGTGCATGTGCTGGGGGACACCAAGGTTGAGCTTCAGATGGACTTAGAAATTGCTGTTGAGTAGTTAACAGTTAGTAGGTAGAAAGGTTGGTAGCTGTTATAGAAGGAGTCTTGTCAAAGCAATTTCATGCCTTCTGGAAGCTGATGGGAAGTGAAGGTGAACCAAGTGTATAGAGAAGCCATACGCGTGCAGATGCTTTAGCGAATCTGGGTTGTTTTAATCAGTGTCGATTTTCGGATTTAGAGCATGTTCTAGTGCAGTTACTCTGAGGACAGGTAGACCTTTTTCTTTTATTTCTTTCAATATTCCCCCTTCTCAGATTATTGTTTTCAAAGGAAAGAAATAACTATGTAATTGGACATATATTGGAGAGATAGTGAGATACAAAGTATTGATGAGAAACTGGGTAGAAGAGTGATTCTATAACAAGATACTACAAATGATAAGATAATGTACTTTCATTACGTGACGTTTAGTACATGAAATGTTTTATTGTCAGAAAAGCTATATTCTCAGGAAATATTAATAAAACATACACTTTATTTTCTCATGAATAATATATTACATCCTCAATCCCATGTTTGATTCATTTGAAACATTCCTAAGAATTTAGTTTACTTTTCCAAAATTATCCTTATAAAATAAAAACTTTCAGAACAAAAGAAATGATGATTTATGAAAGCAAACATAATTTAAGTACTCCAAACAAACTGTCATTTTTTCATGTATATAATTTAAAATGCATATTAATTGATAAAATGACATTTTATAGTTTTTTTTTGTCATATATCCTTTTATTATATATGTAAATTATTGATAAAATGACCATTTTTGGACTTAGTGTAAAAACAAATCAGATTTCTGCAGCAGTGCTGTGATGACTAGCTTGCACGGACTCCTCAATAGCGCTGTTATGCTACTAGGCTAAGAATATTTTTGCCTGCTCGTTAATTTTTTGGGGGTACTGAACACTTGTAAATGCATAGTTACTTTGCTGGGGAAAAGTTTGTGGGTAAAGTTTATACTGACTTTATGTCAGTCATGTAATAGGCGCAAGGCATACATTTCAAACTCAGAGGGAGAGAACGTGAAACTAGAGGGAGAATACATAGAGATTTAGTGATACTATTTTAAAGAAATTAATTGAAGTAATAAAATAATTTAATTTCTCAAAAATTTTATATTTTTTTGGAATTTTTTTTTTCACTCTCTTCATAAATTCTATTTTTGAGAATTTTTTATTCTAGAGAATATTTTTTTTTATTATACCAAACATAGGAAAATTTTATTTCCAAGTCACATTCTCGAAAATATAAAAATATCTCTTATATCAAACGTCATCCTAGGAGAGTAACATATTATGTCATATCAGTTTGAATTGCGAGAGATCCGGAATTCTAAGTGTTTCTTAAATTCACAAACCCAGTTAGATTCAATGGGAATCTTAAAAATAACAATTTTTAATGCCATATAAAAAAATTCATAGAGCTTAGACTACCAAATTTCACAGGTTAACACGACTACAGAAAAAAAAGAAAAAGAAAAAAGAGGTTGTTTACCTTGTGTTCATGAAACGAACCGTTTCATTTAAAAGTTAAAAAAAAAAAAAAATATCAAATAGGGGGTCATCGAGAAGCTTCCGGTAAGACCCATTTCATTCTCTTTTTTTTCCCTTTCTTTCTTGCCAAACCCCCCACCTCCCTTACATCCTCTCTCTCCCCCTCTTGCTTCCTTTTTCTTTCTTGTTTTTGCTCCCTTTTTTTCTTTCTTTTTGTTTCATTTTCCTTCCAATCTCAAGCAACATTGTAAGTTTATTATATAAATCTTTAAGCTTTACCTTTTTTATTTTGGGAAACTAAGTTGTGGTGATTTTTTTGGGTTAGGGGTGGAGTTTGGAGAAAGAAAGGTACCCACCCCATGAAGTTGTGTATTTAGGATCTCTGAAACTTATCAGTTAGCACCTGTCTGCTTCCCTTGGAGTTGCTGGGAGTAGATTTGTAGTCTCTCCGTATTAGTGAGTGGATAATGATCGTTGTGACATATTTTAAATATTTTATAATTATTGTTTTAATTATATTGTTATGTTAAAATTATTTTCACAATTATACTTGGGGAAACATGCCTTTGGTGTTCATTTTAACCATTCCTAAATATATTTTTAAGGTTGTGGACGTTTCTCATTAAATGATTTCGATTATACCTGAAAGTTGTAAAGAGCAATTATTTGATAACAGTCAAACTCGAAATATGATAATGTGAATTTTTTATTTTCGAAAAGTTGGATAATGAAATGAATTGAGAATTGTGATTTGGGGAATCCATGATAGAATCCCGTAGCCATTAGCGGGGGTAACGGTCTAGGTGCACCTAGTTATATATATTTCGGGAGGAGAGGGTCATCCGTTAGATGGAGCCACTAGTGCACGGAGAGGGCTATCAATGAGATGGAGCCGCCCCCGATGAGATATGATTGATGTGACTTGATTGAGGAGAGGGCTATCCGTTAGATGGAGTCGCCTCCAGGGGAGAGGCCACCCTTAGGAGGAGAGGGCTATCAACGAGATGGAGCCGCCTCAGATTTTTGGTTCTCTCATGTGTGACCCCACTGTGATTTAAAAATTTCTTTGAACTTTGTGTTTTGTCGCTTTACTCATTTATTTTATTATTATTTTACCTCTTTAACTAGCTTTGATGTTAGAAAATGTTATTTTGGAACATGTTAAATTTCAAGTGTGATGATTTTTATATAACTGTTCCATTACAGTTACTTGATTTATTGTATCCATATTTCAACCATGTTTGCCTTTAACTTTGAAAGAATAACTACTCGTGCGTTAGTATGTTTCCTTTCTAGTTCATGGTGGTTGTTATGCCCTCACCGAGTCTGTGTGACTCACCCTTCTTATTTTTCCATACAGATTTCCAGACAGCTGAGTAGTTGACTGCTAACAGCATCAGATCATC